>PVJD01003420.1:0-163945 GCA_004026545.1 Mormoops blainvillei | reverse complement strand
TGTATTCAATTCTATTCAACTGACCCACTTGCATATCTTTATGTCATAATACACCTGACTTTATTACTTCAGCTTTAAGGTAAGTCTTAAAATCAAGTGGTTTGTGTAAATTCTTCAACATTGTTCCTTTCAAGATTTGAGGGGTAAAGTATTCTTAGTTCTTCACATTTACATATGAATTTTAAAATCAGCTTGCTAATATGTACAAAAAATACTACTAGGAATTTTTCAGTATTACTGAGTCTCTGGAATTTGTAAAGAATTAATATTTCAGCAATACTGAGTTCCAATCTATGAACATGGTATAACTCTCCACTTATTTCACTCTTCTTTTGCAATTACTTTCTTATGACTTATCTCTGCACTGAATGAGCTTATGTAAAAGGGCTATTTTTTAGTGACAATGAACTAAATTGATTCCTTAAAGATTGCATATTTGTTTTTGTCTGATAAATGCTTATGCTAGCTTGAAAAAATAAAATTTTAAAATTAAAGAAATTGAAGGTCACTTGATTCAATGCTTCATTTTTACAGAAATTGGAAGCCTTTAAATCAAGAAATAAAATACTTTTACAGTTATATTGTAACTGGTTTTATATTATAATTGGTTTTCCTCATTTGATTTCAATAGTAAAATGAGGCAGGAGAATACTTAATACTCTTTTTTGACTGTACATACAATCAAGAATATGCAAATTTTTGTTTTTAGTTTCCTAGAATTAATTAGGTAGGCCCTGAGTAGTCAAAAAGCACCAGCATAATTTAGATCATACTATGACAAAATCTTTTGGCTTTTGTATTAATGAGCTTTATATACCTCTACTTTGAATTATCATTATAAATATAGGTAGAACATAAGGATCAAAAAGATTTCTTGCATCTTGTTTAAGCTGATACCCACAGACTCTCTTTGGTAGTCACATATTAGAAAGAAAAGCATATAGAGAATGAAGTACTTAAAAATACAGAAATATTGTGTGCCTGGAATGTGAGGCTCAGCTGATTCTGTGTGATTACTATCTAGATCAAGGGTCACAAATTTTTCCAAAACAGGTCTGGCTTTGCAGGTCATGTTCAATTCTGCTGTTATAGCATGACAGGAGCCACAGATAATACACAAATAATTGAACATTGTTGTGTTCTAATAAAACCTTAGTCATAAAAGCAAGCACTGGGCCAGATTCAAACCACAGGTAGCAAATTTGCCAAACCTAAACCTACATTAATTCTTATCAGTCGTGATATAATGCCCATTATATATACAAGTTACATATATATAATTTACATGGTTATACATATTCAGGTATAATGTACTGTATTACTCAGTATAGGGACTGTGTTCTAAAAATGACAGAATAATCTAAAAAATGGAGAATTTCCCCCTTACTCCCTTTTTTTATTACATGACTAGTAATAAAGTCATTTGAGCCATATCAAAGATATTACATTTATTCTCTGTGGATATTTTATTATCATTCAAACAACTAGATCACAATACCTTATACTCATTGTTTCTATGCTTATAAATCAGATACTTTATAAATATTCATAGAAGTAGGCTATTCCCTACAGAATTATCTCCAAAACAATAATTATGCAAATTACTGATTGTCCAAAGCACTTAATTTCTTAGCAATATGCAATCTGAGCTAGCCTAAAGACAAGTTAATAAACAGTCTTTAAAATAAATGATAGCAGTGCCTTGTATCTATAATCAGTGATAAAGTTTAGAAAACAGAATGAACAATCTTAGAGGCAATTTTTAATTTGATAAACACATACTAAAACTCTTACTTCCATAAAACATATGAGAGATATTATGAACACTGCAAATAAATTCAGCATATCACAAATGCTGTAATGTAATAACATCTCTTTCAATTATAGCAAAAGAGCAATTTCCTACCAGATTTTCTTGAAAGAGTATTGTTTACCTATTTATGCATTTAACTCCACTAAGATCTTAACCCAACTAGGATGTTAAAACGTTTACTTGTGTGCTTTTTAAAAAAAAAGAAACTAAAAGATTTCCTAATAAAATTGTAATTCTAGTGTCCCTTCATACCAAGTTTTTCTTCCAAGTACCTTTGGAAGGTTTTGAATTATACAGGTCAACCAATTATAAATGCCATGATTGTATAACCATGATAACATGAACAATAGCTTTCAAATAATTATGAGAGCTGGTTTAGAAAATGTTTAAAATACAACACATAAATCATATTTTAGAAATTATCAACATGCTCCTTCCACTGAGTTTGTTACAGAGATACTATGATAATTATTAATAATTTTTATTGATGGCTTTCTTCTCTTTGTTTCTTGACTTAAGTCACAATGAAAACAACTAAGCAGAGTTCATTGAGTAGCTCAGCACTGCTCAACCACTCAACACTGTAGGAATCCCATGGGCTGAATACGTCCCTTGCCCCAGATAGCTTACAATCTAATTCACAAGACAAAATATACAGGAAAACAAGTAACAATAAAAGCTTAATCAAAGGTTCAAAACAATATAAACTAGCACAGGGAGCCCATCATTAATTTAAAAATGAAGAGAAATACAGCATTTTATATAATTTGGAAAAAATCTCTAATTATTGGGAGTTTATTTGTGTGATTGAACACCTGGGTTTCTTGGACATGAAGCAAAATTTTTATTTAGAGACACCCCTCAAAAAATAACTAAATTTATAAATAAAAGAAAAAGTAATCATATGCCAAAATAAGTGAAAAGGAAAACAAGTAAGAACATGTTGAAAAAACAGTATTATAATTAGTCAAAATTAGTCAAAAAATATTTAAAAGGCTTCCATGAGATGAGACTGTTTAATTGGTAAAACAAAAACAAAAAGCCTGTCTTAAGGAACTTGTATATTGTTGTGAGGAAAGAAATGATAAATAAATAAATAAATGAAATTATTTCAGTTACTTACATGGAGTATGAAGATAATAACAATCTAATATGAGATCGAAAATATCTTGGGAAGTAAAGGGGGGGTCAATATCTTAGAGGTGGTCAGCGAAGACATCTTTGAGAAGACATTTTTACCAAGATTTCAAAGATGAAAAATGTGGCAGACATGCAAATATCTGGAGAGAGCTTTCGAAAAAGACAAGAATAAAAACAGCAGGTGTGAGAGCTTCTAGGTAAGGGCGAGCTTGGCATATATAATGGGAGATACAGAAAAAAGAGACATTGTGGGTAGAACATCTTGAAAAGGGAGATAATGTTGGTTATTTTTAACAATCTCCTCTTACTAAGGCATTTTATTTTCCTTGTTCAACATATCTTATATTCTTTAACAGATATTGCTTTTTTAAAATTATGCAACTGCCTTCACATGGAATGGGATAATAACAGGTTAAACACTGAAAAGGAAAACATAGAGATATTGAAGATGTAGCAAAAGAGATTATCCAATAAGAAACACAAAAAGAAGAATAAAAGTAAGAAAATCATCAGTCCAAGTATGACTAATTTCATACAAAGAGGTTCATTGTTAAACAGACAAGAAAATCAAACAGAAAACAATTCGGTTACAACCAAATAGATCCAAATCAGCTACCAAGATGCCTGCTCTAACAGTGGTTATCGGGGTTGGAGTCATTTTCTACAAACAACTTTAACCCCACATTTAAATGAAAAAAAGTACTGAAGAAATTAACAGCATCTTACAAAGGTAAATTTCACCTTAGATATCATAGATGTGTTTTTATAAAATAAAAGCATTTTCCATACAGAAATATCTCTACCATGCTACTCAGCACCCAGCTTCCCTCTGGTCCAGGGTCATCAGCCTGAGTGAGAATGAGCAGGTATCCCCTTTTTCCTTTGCTTCTCTATTTCTCTTTCCTGTGCTCCTATTCTCTAATTCCATTTGCAAATGTCAAGGAAGAACTGATGCCTGCCTCTCCATTAAAACTTCTCTGACACAATTCACTGTTTAATTTTTTTATGTGTTAGTTTTGTTATTATAGCTAGATAGCAATTTCTGGCTGCAAGAACTATCTAACACTTTCAAAATGTACCACAGTCCTAATACAATATTTGATTCATAGTGTGTACTCTATAATTATTAATATAACAAAAGGTAGCAAGGCAGCATCTCAAATCAGTGAAGAAAGATAGACTATTCAATAAATGTCACTGGGTAGCCATCTAGAAAAAATAACATTAGAGCTATACCTCATATTATACAGAAGGATAAATTCCAAATAAATCAAAGATATAATTGTAAAAGTGAAAGCATAAAAGTATTAGAAGAAACCTGGAAGAAGTGTTTTATAATCTTGGTGTGAAGAGGCCTATTTAAATATAACACAGAGGCTATACATCAAAAGATTGATAAATTCTACAACAGAAAAAAATTTTAATAATCTTTATAGCAAAAACTACAATAAGCAATGACAAAAGAATAACGGCAAGCTGGGATAAATATTTGCAACTCCTATCACAAACCAATAAACAATAAACAGCTACTATTTGATAATAAATGACCCAATGGAAAAATAGGCAAACAATGTGCACAGACAGTTTGTAGAAAATGAAACACAAATAACTCTTAAACACATGAATAAAAGAATAAGAAAAATGAAAATTAAAACTACACTAACATACCATTCTTCACCTATCAGATGGGCAAATATACAAAAGATTAATAATACTATTTGGCCAGGCAGTGAGGAAACAGGCATTTTCCTATGCTACTAGTCAAAGTGTAAATTGGCACAACCTCAATGGAGAGTAATTTGACAATATCTATCAAAATTATAGAATTACATGCCCTTTAATTCAACATCACTTCAAGGAGTTTTTCTTAAAGACATAGTTATTTATGGGTGAAAAGACTTATATAAGGTTATTTACTGAAATATGGTTTGTAATGGCAGGATTAGAAACTACCTAAGTATCCATAACAGATGGCTGGTAAAATAGATGATGAAATCTCAAAAAAGAGCATAGTTTGCAGCAATTTAAAAAAATAAAAGGAGACAATTTGTTATTTGAACTGTGAAATAATCTCCATGATAGCATGTGAAAAAGCAAGATTCAGAACTACGCATGGGATACGTTACCATACAGACAAAGTGGGCTGCACAGCAAGGATGGGAGGACGGGGGCCAACACCTGCTTTGCATGTATCTGCATAAAATATTTGCATAAATGTACAGAAGAAATAGGTAATACTTGTTGCTTCTGGGGATGGGAACAGAGGTGAAGCAGTAAATATTCATGGTATTTTTCACTACATACATTTTTGGGTCTTTTTAATTATGGACCCATTGACTATTCAAAACAAATATTCAAAAATATATATTTTAACAAATCTTCTGCAGCATCTAGCAGTGCTAATAAAATAATTACTAATTAATGGGGGATAGATGTCCAAATAAAAATATTGTTCTATATTTGCTTATCATTTTTAAAGTTGTAAATTTTTTATATAAATTACCATATTAAAAAGTGTACATACACTATTTTATTTAATGAACAAAACATTTGAGACTATATGTAATTATGGGTATGAAGTCATATGTATGTAACTTCTTCTTTTTTTTTTTTTGTATTTAACTTCTGAGAAAACTATCCTACAAAAGTAATGCTAGCTTCAAGGAAGTACAAGTATGTACTAATGGAAGGAACATCTTCCCCACCCCCATTCAACTTGAGATACTTTTTTGACTACCTATGCTGAATAAAATTCCTTGTAAGGTCTTTTTTTTTAAAGTCTTGATATGCTTAGGAAACATAATCTTTTTAAAAAATATCTAAAAAATTGATATTTTTAATTGTGGGTATATTCTCTTCAAATTTTTCTTAACTCTAGAACAACTTTTCATTTGTTTCATTTTTTAAATTAGAAAGCCCAAATAAATCACAGGAAATGAAGACATCATCCCTATGGAAGATAAATGATATAATCCTCTAGTTATTAAAAAAATGCTTATTCCATCTTAGTAAGACCCAGCCCTATTTTTTGAGGATTATATGATACATTATAACTTACATAATAATTAAAAGAGGTAATGTCCCCTGTCCAACCCATCCCCTACCATTAGAATGTTTGTTTCCAACCAAAATGTAAGGTCTTATAATTTCCAGCCTCCAATGTAAGCATCATTGCTTGCCACTCAAATTTCAGTTTATAGGAATCCTAAAAATCACCCTGACACAATTTGAATAACATCAAAATTTTAATAAGCAGTTTATGCCAATTACAATTCCAGAAAAAGAGTCTAGAGTATTTAGCCTCCCAGAAGTCTCTGGATTAGAAACAAAATAGATTATCTTGAAAGTAACTACAACAGCTATGCCCCCAATTTATTAATCAATCATAAACAGAGCAAATGCTTCGCTTTTCCTCGCTGGTCATCAAAGCTTTTCAATCACAGTGGAATCCAGAGATGATGAATTCTAACAGGGTCAGATACTAACTAATACGTTTGATAACAAGAAAGGTAATAGGGAAGGTGGTAACATGAGAGCCCAGGCTATAATCTAAAGGGAGCAGAGTACTTCTTCCCAGCCCTTATTTCAGACCTCCCAGAAAAACCACGAATTTGGATTTATGTGAAACCTTGTGTTTCTCAAATAGGACAATTATCCAAACTTTTATGTGGTCACACTGGAAACCTTCCTTTTTCACACGCTCTGGGTGTTCCACAGGCATGTGATGCCGTGTGCCGTTAGTGAAAAAATGATGGGCCTGGTGTCTACAGAACTGGGATTTGAATTCCACCGCTGCCACGTGGCAGCTGTGTGACCCTCAGGTGAGGTGCTCTCCACCTCGGTCTCCTCATCTGAAAATAAGGATTGTAATATCTACAGCTTTTGTAAGGATTATAAATAAAAAGTATTCACTAAAAATGCCCAGGCATTCAAAGATAATAAAAATTGTACTTATTAATGCTTTCCTCTAGAAACCAAATTATAGTGTTCTTTGGTGGAAATTTCTACTTGATCTTTGAATCTGGATTTAGGGAAAAAATTGATACAGTAGTCCACTTTACTCATGGTTTCACTTTCCATGGTTTTGGTTACCCACAGTCAACTCTGGTCCAAAAATATTAAGTGAAAAATTCCAGAAATAACCAGTTCATACATTTTATATAGCACCCCATTTTCAGTAGTGTGATGAAATCTCTCACCAGCCTGCCCTGTTTCACCCTGGACATAAATCACCCCTTAGCTCAGTGTATCCATGCTGTTTTCACCACCTGCTCATTAGTCACTTAGTAACTCTGTCGCTTATCAGATTGACTGTTGTGGTATCCCAGTGCCACAACACTAAGGTTACTTGGGTTCAAGTAACCTTTATTTTACTTAATAAGGACCCTAGAGCATAAGAATAGTAATGCCAGAAATTTGGATATGCCAAAGAGAAGCCGTAAAGTATACACATGTATAGGAAAAAGTATGTGTGTGTGTGTGTACATATGTGCGTGTATACGTGTGTGTGTGTGCGCGTATGGTTCAGTACTACCTGCAGTGTCAGACATCCACTGAGGTCTTCGAACATGTACCCAGTGCATAAGGGGAACTACTGTTCCATTAATTACAGTTATAAACTACTATGAATGTGACTTACGAAAAACATAGATTGTCTGTCAGGACACCAGATAGTCTGCAGCCACTATTAAACATAGGAATCTAATTGCTTCCAACTATGAACTATGAACTGTCACCATTGCCTATTCAACGAAAGAATCTTGTTTATCTAAGAGGGTCATCATATACATATATACACACATGAAACACACACACACTTTTAATTAGTGATGAAGTTCTGAGGAAGGTGAGAATTAAGGAAAAGGTGAAATTTTCAAGAGACAGTATTAGCATTTTCATTCAGAATTTGGGCTTGGGTGTCAAGTGGAGTAATTTCTGTGTCCTAGCTTTAACATTTTCAAGCTGTTAAGACTTGTAAGAGTTGACATTCTCTCTAAACCTTAGTTTTTTCATCTGAAAAAAGCTGGGATATTCTACTCTAGCATATTTCCTCCTTCATAGTAAGAACTCCATGGTGTTTGCTGTTACTATCTTTATTCCTGCAACCACCTTCACATAAGATAGAAATATTTTAGGTAACAGACTCATTCTTCCATAAAATAATTGTAAAATAATACATGTATACATTTTTATGCAAATTTTGAAAATCAGTTCATAATCACAAAGATGACATCCTAAAGAAGGTAATTATGCATTTCAATGGCAAATTAAGACTCATGCAATCATTTAAAGTTCTGACAAGGGATTTATCAACATTTGATAGATTACACATGTGATTAGAGTTAATCAAATTTAATAAAAGATAATGTCCTTCCTAAGTCTTTGAAATAAAAACTAATATTAATGATTTCTTACATTTAAAGTAACATTTTCAAATTGCTTACATATACACTATCCCACTTGACTCTCGAAATAAGCTATGTGATATAAATAGAGGAGGTGCAAGAATAAGGAATCAAGGCTGAGAAAGATTATATGACTTGAGCAACGGTATTTGAACAGAAAATGATGAAGCTGAGGCCAGAGGCATCTTTCCTCACATCAATTTTCAGAATTCTATATACCACATTGAATAATTCGGCATTTTCCCTTTTGTATTAACACCAAACTGTGATTTTTGCATTCCAGATTCATCAGTGTAAACTCTGTTGACAATCGTTTAAATGACTTTAACTAGTATTTAAATCATTGTTGCCAGGTACAGAAATACAGGCATTATATTCATTGTTCTTCAGCCTCCCTCCGTGTACTGTTTAACGATCAGCGGTATCAATAGGAAGGAGGAACCGGAATCCCTCTTTAAGGAGCCACCCATCCTAGTTCCAGCTTTCCAAATGAAACTGTCATGGTAACCATTTGGCTTAACCTAGCAACTGTTTGCTAAATTATAATATTCAGGAAACTAATGATATTCCAACTTTTTGTTAAGACGATTATTCTAAAACAGTGATTAAATCAAACCAGATAAATACTTTAATTTTGTAGGACACATAGTAGTTAAATTAATATGGGCTGGTTTTCCTTTAGAAAACCCAGTGAGGCACCAAAGAAGAGATCATTTACATTAGTTGCTATAGCACAAGTCAATTTGGCATTTTCATTAAAGTAATATCAATCACATTTTAAATAAAAAAGGTGAAGAGATATACCTTAAAATTATACTTGCAAAAATTTGACAAAAGGCTAATGGCACTGTAATGTGAGTAGTTCATCTTAAACTAGGAAAAACACACCCACTAACATTCCTTCAGTGAGAAGTTGTACTGGGCCCCGTTATGTGCTGTTAAATGTCCGACATCAGCTCTCTAGCAGGAAAATATCTCTAATTTAAAGCATTTTCCAACTTGCATAGTATAAATACTACCACTAGGGCTGATTTTAAGCTAACGAAGGGAAGTCACTCAACAAGGACTTAGAAAGAAAGGCTCACAACAGGCTCCCACCAGCCGGTACAGGTTGGTTCCAGCCTCCCGCGGGCGCCACTGTGAAGCCAACCCACATCTCCAGAGGCAGAACACAGCAGCGTGTATAAATCGTTTTGAAAAGTTTCCTTGGTGATTGTGCAATAGTCAATCCATAGACCAGTTTTTAGAAACCACTTGACTAGTTTATCATGCAACGACATGTTTCTGAGGATGAAAAGGAAAACATTTGTATGGCTTCTCCTGTATAGCATAAAGCCAGGTGGAAGTGACATTGGTGACACTGTCACCTAGGAAAACTCTGAATTGTAAGAATATTTTACTTTTAATTAAAGCAAACTGTAAAGCATCCCTTTGGTGTCTAGCTACTTGTAAGCCCAGATGAACTGCAAGCCTTTTTGATGCCTTCCTGAGCCAAAAAGAAAGTGCCTTCCTCTAACAAAATAGTCACTGAGATCCTCACTCTTTCTCAAAGATGCTATCTAGTCCAATCCTTGCCTCTAAGAGAGGATGGCAGCATGGAGGTATTTCAGCTCTTATTACTCACATACATGGATCTCCTGTGAGTAATTTGGTATCAAATTATTCAATTGAAGCTAACAAAACACAGGCATTCCATTTGTAGACATCCCCAATTTCATAGAAACTCATAACCTTTAATATTTTGTTTGCACCAATCTTCAAAAGGTAGGAAATGAGAAAGATTAGTGTTGTTAAGTGTCTATACCTGAGTCTCGTCTATGGGCAATAGTTATGCAGTTCTGTAGGAGGTTCTGAGGCGCTTTACGAACATGAATTTCAGGATTTCTACCTGGCACTGAAAAGAAGATGGATTTAGCTATCCGGCATATTTCCTAGAAGCCACGAATGCCTTCATGGGTATTAACTCCCTTGCCTCCATTCTTTTTGTTGATCATGGATGAGAGCCCAGCAATTCTAAGGGCACTGGAGAAACCCAAGATTGGAAATGAGAATTAATTGGCCCAGACTGGGTCATTGTCAGGTTACATCTATATAACTTTTGTTTAAGTCTGTGTGGACCTGGTCGCTGCAGCAGACTGGAAAAATAAGTGATACACAAGTGGGGCCCAGCTCACTAGGTAATGATCGGGCAGTTCTGCCTAGTTTGTGACTATTACTGGGTTCCATAATCTTATTATCTGGATTTAAAGAGCTAAAAATATTACCAAGGTAGCCCCAGCAATCCATAGACTTCTATAAACTTTGGAAAATGCCTGGAGTTCAACTGAAGAAAAGACAATCTTGCTCATAAAGGAACTAATTCATTTGTTTATTTTAAAACATTGTACCCTGAAACTACATCACATAAAGCATTCCTAGGGCCATTCTTAATGGGTCCCTAAAGGGCAATAAACCCCAACAGAGGGACTCTGTGTCACGTGGAAGAATAATTGGGAGGGCCAGGCGCAAAGTAGAGGGAAGCTTGACTATTGTCAGTGAGGCCTCTGGAAAAGCAGCATCAGAAAAAGAGTCAACTTTAAATTAGTCCCATCCTGAAATGAGAAGTCATCTTAAAATAATATCAGAGCAGTAATAATGTTTTTGACCCCTTTGCTGTCCTTCTCCTTTGCTCTGACCACAGAAACTGAGGTTCTAAGAAGGATGAGGAGGGAAGCAAGTGTCAGATAGTGCAGTGGTTCTCAAGTTCTAGGTATCGTCATTCACCTAGATCTTTGTTACCACCTTAATGGCTGGCCCCAAATGCAGAGCTTCTGATTCACTGAGTCTGAAAAATTCCCATCTCTAACAGCTTCCCAGCTGATGCTGTCAGGTCTACCGGACACACTGTAAGGAAGAGTAGAACAGAAAGAAGGCCCGCACTCTCTACCTGGGCTCCCACCTGCAAAAAGTTTTAGCTGGGGTAGAGGAAGTGATTGTAATTTTGAATGAAGATGGAAATGTTTAGGAATACATAGGAGTGGACACTTTTTATTATTGAACTGAGACTGCTTATGTGAAATTCAGACACTGTGGGACCCTGAGAGAGCAGAAAAGCCACAGAACTGGCCATGTTTCCATCCAACAACAGACAAGCTAATGTCACTGAAGGCATTTAAAGGTGCAGAAAAACAAAAATAAAGACCCTTCCTGATTATATTTCATTAAGGTATGAAAGCAACTGACCTTATGAAATCCATTTTTATATAAAAAAAAATAAGTCAAGAGATGGTTATTTACTTAGACATTTGTTGACAATATCAAATATTAGGGTTTTACTCACTAAGCAACCCGAACACTATTAAATTTAATAGTTATTAGATTAACATGAAAATTTCAGAAATGTCTCGTACTGTTTGCCTACGAAAACAACCCAGATCATATTCGTGCACGGTAATGTTGGAGGACACTGGTTAGTAGCAGCAGTTCTTAATAGCACAGTGCCTGTGCAGAAGTCATCCCCTGTTACCCCTTCAGAAAGAGAAGAAACATTAGTAGAGGGAAAGAAGAGCCTTAGGTACAGTGCGAGCAACAGAAAAAGCAGTTAGGGGATTGGAATCTGCGGTTAGATTGCCCGGTTTAAACAGCAGTAACCTTGGGCAAGCTATTTAATCTCTCTAAGCCTCATTTTCTCATTTTAAAAATGAGGATAATAATTTCTACTTCATAGGTTTGCTGTGAGGATGAAATGAGATAATGTGTATGAAACACTTAGCATAGTGCCTGCATACAGCAAGCTCTCAACAAATATTACTACTATCATTACCACATTAGTCCTCTAGAGAACACTACAAAACACACGATGGGCTAGCAAATACAGAGAAATTTCCAAAATGCTACATGGATATAATGTGCCATTGTTGATCTTATTTATTCTCTCTCTCTCACTCTCTCACTCTCTCTCTTTCTCTCTTTCCCCTCCCTCCCTCACTTTCAGAAATACAATAAGTTTGGTGTGGTAGAAAAAGCACTTGAATGGGTTTCGCACACAGTAAACCACTCAGAACCTCAGTTTCCACATATGAAGAATGGCAATCGTAATGCTTAGGTCTCAAGGATGCTGTAAGATTAGAAGAGATGGCACATTGGGCAAAGCTGAGCCCAGCAGTGAGTACGGACATAGTCATGGAGGTCAGGGGAAGTGGCTTAGAGGCCCATTCTCTACCCTAGGGTGCTCTTCTTGCATTGCTAAAGAAACGCTGCAGGACCCTCATATCTGGATTTATGGGAAAGTAAAAAAGATGCTCTTTCTTTGGAAAAGTGAATTCTTAAGACACAAGATGTGAGAAGATCACAATGAAAATTCTTGCCTATCACTAACTTTAGCTAAGAATCAAAGATCAATACATAGAAATCAAGAGATAACTTTAATGATTTATAACATGCAACATTATAAAATTAAAATATTGAGAATAACTTTTGACCTGAATTATTACCAGGTTTCTGCTCCTAAATGCTCTAATTATATTGTATATGTCAATATTCATTAAACTAATGATTACAAAGCAATAAGTAAAATATTACTATATAAATAGCAGTCCATTTTTTAAATGCTAAGTATTCTGAAACTTGTATGTATCAAGATGTAATAATGCATGTGATTGGCATCTACAATTATTTATTTATAAAATAGATAATACACATAAGTTTAGTAAATATCTTAGGAAAGCTATCTTCAGCACTTCCAAATCTCACAGACACTGTGTTTTGCAATGAATGTGACTTGAACTTTATTGTACCTACCCTCAGATGAATAAGATTTGATTTAGCCACCCAGTAGTCACCAGAGAAATAAGACGGAAAGTACTACTGTGCCAGGCTGCGGTCTGGCATCATCATTAGTGGAGGCAGTAGAGCCCCCATCTGCTGACTGTGTGATCCTGCCCAAGTGATACCATTTCTCCACTTCTTTAAAAGAGCAATAACTGAAGTGGCTATCAGCATCAAATTGAAGGTAAAAGCGGGGAGAACTGTTAAGTGCAATGTATGAATAGATAAGTTGCTCAACCTCAGCTGAGGTAGAGGAAGTAATTGTAATTTTGAGTGAAGATGAAAATGTTTATCAATACATGGGAGTGGGCACTTTTCATTATTGAACTGAGACTACTTATGTGAGTTATAAACACTGTAGGACCCTGAGGGAGCAGAAAAGCCATAGAATTGGCCACGTTTCTATCCAGCAATGGACACGCTAATGCCACTGAAGAAATTTAAAGGGGGCAGAAAAACAAAAATAAAGAGCCTTTCTAATCAGTACCTATGATTGTATGAATCACAAAGGTAAGACAGTGATGTCACTCAGTTTCCTCATCTGTAAAATGAGGTATGAGAATTACCACTAATGATCTTTGAAACATGTAAATTCTGCGATTCTAGGCTTAAACTGAAGGTGCCAAAGCAAAAGCTAGGGAAGGCCCTCTCTCATTGTACCTCATTCCTAGACACAGATGCCAGCCCCAAAACAAACTATTTTTTAAACTTCTCCCTTCATAGATGGTCAGATTGCCATAGCAGAGATTGTTTGAGGGAGATCGTTTGGGCAGCATTACCTAACACGACACACTTCTTAAATATAGATAGGCCCTCCTTTGAAAAGAACTTGGAAAACTATTAGCTTAATTGCAATTAAAAGGCCATTGAAATTCAGTGCAACTATAAGGTAGACTGAGTTTATCCCAGTATTATGATAAACAACCTTGTAGTAAAATATTCCCGTATGGATTTTATGTTTTTTTAAAAAGGGTCCCCAATAGATATTAGTATGTGTAACATTTAAATATTTATGCATGATTTTGCATTTTACTGAAAATCTAGAAGATTATTGGCTTACTTAATCAATAATCGGCATATTAAAGGGATCTGAATTAAAGAAAGTTGTAATTTAAAATGGCCAGGCATTTGAAAATTATCCATTTTTAATGTCTCTTTTCTAATTAATAAGTGTTTTTCTAAAATTTAAAAGGAGCCAGGTATTCAATAAATAAAATTGTCTATGATGTCTAGACATCCTGATTTGGGTAGTGTTTTAAGACCAAAAGGGACTTTTAAGTGTCACCCTTTTAACGTTCCCTGCATCACATGTGTCCTAGGTGGTGACCTAATGAATGTTTGAATCCTGCATGTTTCAGGGACCTCACTGCCATTCATTTTATCATCAGAGAGCATGAATTATTAGAATTTCTTTTATTCTGCCAAAGTCCAACTTAGATTTTTAACTTAGAAAATTAACAAAATGACCAAATAATTTAATGACCAGCGTCTACATTTGGAATAACATCGTAATAGGAGCAGACAACTTGTTAGTTTATTTCAATTGTGACTAGAGTCATGTAGCATTAGGAAAACTCTGCAACACAGGTGGAACAAACTTCCGTGACATCGTTCTTAGTACTGCAGAGACCAACTACACTCGCCCCGCTCCCCTCAGCTGGAGCCTGCGACTGCCCGTGGCCACATGCAACTCAGTGAGCCCTGCTCTGCCTGAGCCAGTTACAGTGAGGCCTGGCTGAATATCAGAGTCATGGTCCTGAAGGTCTGGAATTTGTCTGCCAGCCAAAATTCATGTCTTCCCTGTCCGCAGTGTTCCCAAGCCCCAGGCTGAACCCTTTATCTCACTGTCCACACCAGTCTCTGGTTCTGGGCTTCAGCCGCGCTTTCCACCTTATATTCAAGCTCCCTACCCTGATTCTAGTACATTTGCCTGAAACCCCAACAATATGGCTACATCTTGTCTCCTAAATAGGGCTAGACCCCAGATACCTGTAACCTCAGCCACTAGCTGAGGCTCTGGTTCTACCTGTGCCTGTTCTTCCAGAAACAAGCTACCTCTGCTTAATTATAATTACCTACTCATTCCAGATACATCTCTGACTAGGTATCCTACTCATCAGTTTAAGAACCTCAGTGATGTTCATCATAATTCAGACTTGAACTACCTCCCCTTGAACAATGGAATAAAGACTCCTGGTCACATTCTGTAGGAGTCAGTCATACATCCATGATAATCTCTCTTAGTCGCATCATTAGGGAGAAAAAGCAGTCTTGGCCCCAGCCAGCTTTCCAAGCCTTGCCTGACTTACTCCACTTACATGCTGTTGAGTTCCTAAAATGCCTGGTGCTAGAAACCCTATCAGATTAGTTGGGCAATAACTTCAAAGAGGGGGATTCCTTAAAGGTCTACAGAAAGTTGATTCCAACTGAAGTACAGGGATTAATACACAGAAGTTAAATGAACAATTAAGAATGTATATACCCTGAGAGACAGTTCTATAGGATGTGTTGGTAAATGGATCCCATAGTGACGGAGTGAGGCAACTAATTTCAATCTATGTAGGAAGAGATTTATAAGCAGAAAAATCTGACCACTATCCCTTAAATCACATCCCATACATGACTTCCGCCAGGTAAAATCACAACCTTGTTTTCTTAAGCCGACCCATACATATTAATCTTCCCCTTCCAGCAGCCTTGTCTGTTATGTACACATGGTGATTACATTGTCTCGCATTTTTCTCTATCTCATGTGATACATCTTATCGCTGCAAGCAAATTACCTTACACCAGGAATGTTTTTAGTAAACGATAAATTCTTATTGAATCAAATTGAATCTAACCGAATTAAAACAAATTGGGAGAAAAATGACTTTATATTGCAGAAAAACTAAATTGACGAGGGAGTTGAATAAGATGCCTAATAGAGTTCTGAGACTGGATAACTGAGGCTAAGAGAACAACTGAAAATAATACTGCCCAAATTTTTAAAAATATGGAACTATGATACAAGCAAATGATGTCAGCTATGGATTGTGGTGGGCAGAATAATGGTCCACTAAAGACATTCACTTCCTAATCCCTGGAACCTATGAGTGTATTGCTTAAAGTCAAATGAGACATTGCAGGTGTGATTAAGTTAAAGCTCTGTACATAGGGGATTATCCAGGTAGATCCAATTAATCACGTGGGTCCTTGAAATTGGAAGAGGGAGGCAGAAGACAGTGGGTCAGAGAGATGATATGGAAGAATAAGGGGAGATCTGAAGCATGAAAGGAATTTAACTTGCCATCGCAGGCTTTGAGGATGGGAAAGGTGATGACGATAAGCCAAGAAAGGCAGGTGGCCTTGGATGCTGAAAATGGCCTTCAACTACCAGCCAGCAACGATGCCGTCAAGGGCAGGATGCTAAGTGAAATAAATCAAAGAAAGGTGACAAGTACCATGTCATCTTCTATGTGAAATCCGAAACACGAAAGCTCACAGATACAGAGAACAAATTAATTGCAAAAATAAGTAAGTAAATAAATAAATAAAAGTGAATGTCCCATGCCATTCCCCTCTGTGCAATACTTGGGGCGCACTTACACCAGAAACTGGGGGAGGCTGGAGCTGCCCTGTGCAGGCCAAAGGCCTGAGGTCCCCGTGCAGCCAGAGGGCAGGGACAGTGAGAGAGAGAAGCTGACAGCGTGGGCTTAGCAGTCAGACCAAGTAAGCTGGGATCTGGCCTCTGCGAGACCTCAGTCAAGCTATTTCACTTCTCCGAGCCTTTCTTTCCTCATCATTAAGGGGAGCTAATAAAATCTGCCCCTGGGAGTGGAGTGAGGTTTAAAACACACATTCGAGTATCAATTTTCTGCATGATTCTCCCATACAAATTCTTATCTTTGCTTTCATTAAGAAAGAAGGGAAGGGAGGAGAAGGGAGGGGAAAGGAAGGGAAGGGAAGGGAAGGGAAAGAAAGAAAATGGGAGTCTCAGTCTCACAACCACAAGGAAGAGAACTCTGACAGCAACTCAAATGAGCAAGAAATAGATTCTCCTCTAGAACCTCCAGAAAGGAATGAAGCTGCCAACACCTTGGTTTTCATCATGTAAGATCTGTGCTGGACTTTCTTACCTATGGAACTGTAAAATAATAAACGTGTGTTGTTTTAGTCCCCTAAGCTTATGGTAATTTGTTATGGCGGCAATAAGAAACTGATAGTATAAGGGAGAGAGAAGGTTTACATGCCAGCCCTAGTTAATGGAACAGAGCTATGAAGATCGGTTCACCTGAGTGAGAGTTTAGAGCTCACACATTAGCTATGCAGTCTGGGGGGCTAAGAGCTCAAATGCAGAGATCAGGAGATATTTCTGTGTCAAATAGTGGTTGATCCTACCCAAAGAACTGCCAAATATAGTTCTTTCTTTTCCTTTTCTCTAACTCTTCTTCATTGGCTTGCTCTTCTCTAATTTTCCAACTTTCATTCAATAATGTATTTAATCTTATAAGGCCTTAGGGATCCAAAGATATACGACTTCTTTTCTTAAAGAGTTAATAACCTTGTCAGTACAACACATGTACGAACAATTTACACTATGTAATAAAAGAAGTGACAAAGTGTTTCACCTGGATTCCCATTTAACCCCCACAGTCACATTCTATGTAGGACACTAACTGTACTGTGAACTGTAAGTAAGGGTGTGCATGTGTGTATGTGTGTAAAAACAAATGGTGCAGGAGGGAAAGAACTCTGAGAAAATAATGATGCTCTACCACGCTATAGTTAGTTTAGTCTGCACTGTGTAGACATGGCCACTCGTAGGAAGTATTTTACCCTCGGCATTCAAAATCAAAATATCTTTTAAATGAAATTCAAAATGGATCAAAGAGAATTGTTATTAGCATAAGCATTAACTAATCTAAATCCTAAATAAACTGACTTGTGATCTATTAATATTTGAAATAGCTTTTGTGAGTAAAGCCCCAAAAATTAGTTTACCAGAACCCCACGAAGAGACAGGAATTGCCTTCATTGTAAACCTACCCTACATCAGATTCTGTAAGGAGTACCTTAGTGGCTTTATCTCACTTACTTCAGCACGGCCCGGTCAGTCACTCGCCTCCCAGGTAATACCTCTGTCACTGGGAAATTTGAAACTCAGAAAAATAAGTGTGCTGACCCACTAACAGAGGAGTAGTCAAGGAAAAGCAACAATGAAGCTATAAAGTTGTTATCAGTGGCACAAACTGGATAGCAAAACCAGTCAGTCACATAAAGGAATGTAATAAACTATACCAGTTTCCTATTGTTGCTGTAACAAATTGCCAGAAAGTTAGTGGCTTAAAATAACACAAATGTATCATTATACAGAGGTAAGATGTCAGACTCTGTCTGACTGGGCTAAAGCTAAGGTGTTCACTGGGCTGGCTCTCTCTGGAGGCACTAGGAAAATATTTGTTTCCCTACCTTTTCTCGCTTCTAGAGGATGCCTGCCTTCCTTGGCTCATGGTCTCTCCCTCCATCATGAAGGCCAGCAAGATAGCATCTTCTAATCACTTTCCCTGAAAGACTTTCCTACCTATGTCTTACCAGAGCCCCTGTGATTACATTGGCCCATCCAGGTAATCCAGATAAACCTCCCCATTTCAAAACTCTTAATCACATCTGCTAATCCCTTTTACCATGTATGGTCACATATTCACAGGTTCTGGGAGTTATCTTTGGGGCACCTTACTCAGTCTACCACAAAAGCATGTAGATCAGGGTTTAGTGAAGAACAGGGAGGTACTACAGTGGGCCAAAAACTGGGTGAAAGGCCTTAGCACATGTAACAGTGGGCATTACTGCTTCCCAGGTCTGCCCTGTGATGCAATACGTACAGTTGTTAGAAGTAAATGAACTCTCTATGTAGATGTGAGTGGCTGAAGGTTGATGAAGCAATAAATCTTTACTGACTTTTAAAAGGAAGTAAACTTGAGCTGTCACTGTAAGAGCAACAAATTCAGAGGCAAGACATATTTAAAGCAAGCTGGGTCAAAGTTAATGGACTATGCAAAGCCTCTCTCCAGAGCTCAGGCAATAGCAGTGCATTCAGTAGGCCTAGACACAATTCTCCTAATCACTGGTATTCCTGTCGCTGTTCATTAATTGGTGTCATGTTTCTCTTAGGCCACTGTGGAAGATTTTGCTACCAAATAATTACTTTAAAAGCTCCAAGCAGCTCCTGAGGGAAGAACCCTAGAGCTAGCTATCTCAGCACTATAAGGTAAAATAATCAGGAGAAGGAAGAACCCGAAATGACTCATAAAAGCTTTGAGATTCCTGAATTCTCAAGGCCATATCATTTATAAGGTCCAAATTGCAAACTATTACTGTAAAATATAAGTGTGATAAAGAAACATTGTTAGCAGAGCTGAGACAGAAGCTAGGTTTAGTGCCCAGGAGCGTGGCCTGAGGAAAACACGCCTTCCCATTTCACACTCCATTGTCACAGGTATGGATGACGGAGCCCATCTGCCTTCGGTCTTGCCCCACTGCATGTATGTGACTCAATGCCAAGGTTATTTTTCTGAAACACACATCTGGTCCCCTTGCTTTCCACTTCAACCTTTGATAATTCTGTCTGTAGAATGAAGTATAAACTCTTTGGTTTAGCACATAAAGTCCTAAAAGAGAAGCTACCTTCCTTTATAATTTTATCTCCTTCTCTTCCCTTCTTTATGTTAAAACACACACTTTTGTCAAAATAGATATTTCCATGTTTTTAATACCGATCTCATTTTTATCTCTGTCTTTGCATATGTGACTCTTTTGGCTTGAAAAAAAGATCTTCTCATTCATTGGCTATCCAATTTAAATGCCAATCACTCAGCAAAGCCTTCCTGAAACTAGCTCAGCAAAGTTGTAAATTCTATGTTCTGCTCCCATTGCTAACAGAGAGGCATTGAGAAGCTGTTACCAGTGCATGGCAAACTTGATCCCAAGCTATGTCAGTATCACTTTCCAAAGTTCCCACCCGGTCAGGGCATAGCACACCCCACCGTAGGGGGAAGTTTTTTTTCAGCATGTGCTGCCTCTCAGAATCAACTAGGAAGCTTTGTAAAAAAATAAATACATAAAATTCTTAAGACACGCAGCAGACTTTTGGAATCACGTTCTATGAGATTGGAGTTGAGAGGGCTTGGAGGTGTTTAAGAAGTGTCATGGGTAAATCTGATGCAGAAAAGGGAATGAAAATCCTCAACCAGGCTGATGCCACAGCAGAGATTGAACAGCTAATGCTAGTAACTGGTAGTGTAGAATTAAAGCCACAGGAGGTCTATGCCAGAGGTGAACAGGTAGCGAGGGCCACAACTATGTAGTCTGAGACTCAGGGTCCCAGAGGAGCAAAGTCAGAACACCGAGGTGGAAGTTCTCCTGCCTGGACCAATGAAACATGAGAATTGCAGGAAGAGTCCAACTCAGTAAGGAATCGAGTGCCCTGGGTCTATCCTAGGCACACTGGGTGCCAAACTCGGGGAAATAAGACTAATTCTAGAATTCACCGAATGGAGACTTCTCCAAAAAGCAAAATTGCATCACCTTCAAATGTGCTTGAAAAGCATCTTGGGCCCCATTCCAGACCTAATGATTCAGAATCTGAATTTTAATCAAATCTTCAGGTGATTTAAAAGCCACATCGAAGATTGCAAAGCAACCAAACGTGGTTCCAGATGATGCCAACTCTGCTGGTCTATAGACCATACGATGAGAAGCAAGAGTGTTAACCTACAACTGAGCAGGTAGAAGAAATTCAAGCATTATCACAGGGAGCAGTTTGAAGGCAAGAATCTCAATCAATCACTGTATTTCGGCATTTGGCACAGGCCCATGGGAACTGACTATGTAGTCTATTGGTGGAGACTTCAGGACTTGGAGCAGGTTCAATTCTACTCTACCACTCGCCAGCTGTGTTTAACTTCTTTGTGCTTCAGTCTCTTGTCTGGAATATGGAGATAACTGCCTCATAAGAATGAGGGAGAGATAGTATGTTATTTTTGATAACATTATAAGTACTCAATAGCTGACTAAAAATTAATATATTGGTTGATTTTTGGTGAGGAAAAGAGCACCAGTCCAAAGAGAAGACGCCTCCGTGAAATCTTAGTGACTGGCAGACATTCCATGCTTAAGACTTCTTAGAGTATTAATACCTAAGTGTCCAAAGCAAGACAATTGCTAACCTTTTCATAGTGGTGACACTAAACTGATGTTTATGAGATCTCTAAGTCTCTTATTCTCCCCCAAATGCCTAAGAAGGGCATTTTTCATGACTTATTTTCATTAAATTTAAGTTGATGTACCTGACAATATTTCAACATTTTGCATTTAGAGTGTTGCAAATCAGGACTAGAATCTGTCATAATAAACAACACGGATTCAAGAAACACATTTAGTTTAATGCTAATCTTTGAAATAGGCCCCTTATTTTTGTCTAGCGCTTTTAAATTTTCAAAAAACTTTCACTCTTCCTCTCTCATTTTTACCCATAACAACCCCACAGTTGTTTTTTTCTAAAGCCTAGAAATGTTTGTTATTCCTGTCTGACAGGTAAGAAAATGGAAAGTGATTTTAAGTGCTCAGAGTCACATAGTTGGTTTGTGGTAGACATGGGACTATAACTCAAATTTCCTAAGTCCAGGTCCTTTCTTTGTGCTGCCACCGGCATCACTGGCACCACCTGATTGCTGTATGTTACCCTGGGGCAACCCCAGGTCACAGCCACATCACCCACTCAGCTGCCCAATGTCATCATTCCTCCCCAATCAAGTGTCCTTTCCCCAAAAGTGTGTTCTCTCACAAAGGCAATAGCTTCCAAAACATACAAAAAAATCTTTTTTAAAAAAATTTTGTTTAAGTAAGTTTTCAGTTGTAGAAGTTAGAAGTCAAAATTGGAAGTGTGGCTTAGTCTTTTCAATTTAGAATATTTCAAATTACAGTAATGTAATGTTTTTTAATTTGTTCATTCCTTCACTAAACACTAGATTTGCCTGTTGATTTTTCAATTCAACTTTCTTTTTAAAAATGTTCTAAACTATAAAAGACAGCCTTTATAAAGTGTAACTGCACATTCCAATTTTGGATACCAGTTTTTTATTAAGGATTCTAACACCTGGGTTATGGAAATGAGCGCAAATCTTAGACTGGCAAATGATAAAGCCATAATACTTTATTAATAAAAATTAATATTTAAGTCCTCAAAAATATAGTCCATCAAACAGCATTTTTTTTTAACTTTATTGTAGTTAAAGGTGTCAATTCAGTCCTTAGACTTTATAATTAATACTGTGAAATGTTTCCCAAAGTTAGTATAAATTTTTAAAGTATTGCTAATGGCTCTGAGTAGTCTGTAAGCTTATTTAATTTATGACGGAACAATCTTAGTATCATTAAAGAAAAACCGACAACTCTAAACTGACAAGTGTAAGAAATTCCAAAGTTTCACTGACAATTCAGATCTACTTCCTTTCATGCTCAGATTCACTTAATATCTCATTTGATTTTCAAACCTTCCCTCAGAAGCAATTGGAACAAAACCATGAGCAAGCTCAATCTCCATTTAGGCATGTAACCCTTTTACAAACACAATTACAGCCAAACAGTATTGTAACCTGATTTGCATTTGCACTAACTAAGTTACAAAGCACATTGAGAATGCCTGCTATGCATACTACAGACATATTAGGAGGATATATTTCAGGGCTTCTGTGAACACTAATTAAAAAGATTTTATCTTTCCCCTCAGGTCCACTGAAATTGTTCAAATGCATCGCCTGCTACAACTTTGTTCAAAAACAGTTTTCAAACATGTGATCAGAGCTAGGCAACTATTTCAGGTGGCATGATTCTGTTTCCACGGTGGACAAGGCCTGAGAGACAAAGTTTCCATCTAAACTTTGAGCTTCCTTTTCTTTGTTATTTTGTGTTGCAACCTTGGCATTATCCAACTGTGGACTTTTATCTGTGAATATCTAAATCCTGTCTTGTGGAAAACTAATTACTGAACCACTGAGAGCTTCATAATGTCCTGCATTTAAGTCCTGAGCATCATACATAATGCATAGGCAGCAGTCTCTGCACTCTGATTACAGAACACTGTCATTAAGTGAGCAAATTAAAGATGTGAATAATTCACTGGCTGAGCTTATTGTCAGCGCTGCATTGTGAAATTAGAATTTCTAATAAGTACTGCAATTTTTTTAACCCAATTAACACAGAGAACATCTTGAGACTGATTAGTACAATAAAAATTATTACCTTATTCTTTTGCTTCACAACAGCCAAATTAAATACTGTACTTAATTATGCAGCATTCATTCCTTCTCTGCTAAAAAAAAACAACCCTATCATTTTAATAAGAGTTCTGATATTTGTCTGTGAGCTAAAAATACAGCACATGCATCTGTACCTGTCTTTTTGCAAAGTTTTTTTTAAGAGTCTAAACAACAGTATTATCACCAGTGGTAGATTATGATGACACTAGTCTATTCTTAAACCAAATATTTTTACTAAAAAATAAATAGCACACACAGAATTGACAAAGTGACTAACCTCCTCAAATTGAGTTAAAATATATTATACCTCTGCTTTTTCTTGTCTCTTTAAAAGCAGATTAACACAGATTTGCCCCCACTATACTGTTTCTGACTGAGGCTGAAACATATATTTAAGAAAATTAATCGGTTAGGAAAAATTCAAGTATCTGTAACAGTAGGTCTTACCTCAGACGTTCATTCAGCACACAGTGATCTGTCTCACTCCTGCCAGGCAGGTGGGAAAGTCCAGTTTATGCTCGGCATGATGATCCTACGCAGAGAGTGTCTGCTGCCATGTTAAATAAAGAAAATGATCATTTAAACCAGGGCTTTTGTCTCCCAATATTTCCTCCTGCTGCCCCTTTCGCATCAAAGCCCAGAGAGGCAGGCACATCTGGCCGCCGTCCCTGCCCCTGACCGCAGCTGCCTCTGGAGAGCTCCCCTCTTCCTTTCCAGCTCCTCTGCATCCCATTCCTGGGCAACTTCAGCCCCCTAAAATGGGGGAAAGAAACGATGACATTGCAGGCAGAATATGAGATTGTTTGTTCAGCTTCTGTAGCCACCTCCTTCCTGTCTAGATATTTTACAGAAAGGGAATGAGAATGGGGAAAGAGCGAAGGTGCTCTGAAAATCAGTCAGACACAATGCAATAGGGAGATGGAGAGGAGGGAAAGGAGAAAGAGAGAGCGAGAGTGTGTGTGTGTAAGGGGGGTGGGTGGCTGTCAGTGCAGATAAATCTGCATATGGAAATTAAGGTTATCCTGGGTACAGTTTTATTTAACTATGATCTACTGTTTTTTTAATTAGACCAGAATTTTAGCAGAGGACAGGAAGAAAGAAAGTGAGTCTTGAAACCAGAGAGAGTAACTTCTAATTCAATACACTTGAAATTTCATAGCAACTGCAAATAGCAGATCCAGAAGTTGTAGGAAAAAGAAAAAGAACCCAAAAACCCAAGAAAAGAAACAGGGTGTTTTTCTTTGTTGTTGTTTTTCCCTTGCTTTATTTAATAAGCAAGAAGAAAGACCCGTCCCCCCAAAGGAAATTAGGATAAGTATGTGAAGGATTTGAAAGGAAGGAAAAGAAGAAGAAAAAAAAGGTGTCTGTATACCCTTTAGACACACATAACACACACACACACACACACACACACACACACACTACCTTTCATCGTCTGTGTAAAATTTGTCTTTAAATAATAGAAGAATCATACTGGACAAAAGAATTGTCGAAAGTAGATAACTGGCATTATATATGGAAACCTGTAATAATACATTCTGCATTTTAATATCAGAGGTGTAGAATGTTTTTTTCCTCCCTTAGAGAACAGCTTTTGCAGCTCTGACTTACGGCAAAGTGCTTCTGGCTATGTCATTTTGAGGATGTCACTGATTCCCAGACAACTTCTATTTTGGGGGTGCTGAGAGATAAATAGTGAGGCAGAGTGACCAAAAACTACTAGAGGTTGGCCGGGAAGCCCTCCAACTAGAGGTGCTTGTAGAATAGCAATTTGACTAGAAGGAAGCATGAGTTAATTCTATTTCTATAATCTGTGATGGGGAATTTCATGGAATAGACTATTTACTCACTCATGAAGCAGTTACCAAGCACCTATACTGTGGCAAGCATTGTACTAGAAAGTAGACATAAGAAAAACATTGCATGGCTCCTACTCTCAAGACCCCAGAATTCAATGGGAAAGTTTAATTTAAAATGAAACAGCATTGCATTTTTATAAACAAAACAGTGGTTGAGACAGTCTTGATTTGAGTAGTGTGAGCAGATGTCAGTTCCCTAAAAGCTAAACCTCTCCATCCACATGGCTGACTGGATCCTTCAAGACCAGCTCAGATACTTTAAACAAGTTAGTTTTTCTTTTTCAACTTCAGTTTCTTCACTTGTAAAATACCTGCTTTTTAAGTTTGGGATTATATGAGATAACAGAAGTAAAAACAAACAAAAAAAGCTTTTTTTTTCTGGCTCATGATAATTACTCAAAAAATAGCAAACGAATTCTCAGTTCAAATGGCCCCTCTTTTATGAATTTTTTCCCAATATCTGAACAGGTTCAGGGGCTCCTTGTGCAGTGTCCCACTGTCTCCATTATATTATATCATTGTAATTTTCAGCAGGTCTGTCTCTATATAAGCAGCTCTCAAACAGGGTCATTTTGTCCCTTAGGAGACAGTTTACAATATCTGGAGACACTATTGACTGTTAGGACTGGAGAAGGAGGGTTGCTCTTGGTGTCTAACAGGCAGAGTCCCGGGATGCTATCAAGCAATAGACAAAGTACAGGACAGCTCCCCACAACAAAGAATGACCAGGCCTGGTATGTCAATAGTTTAGCGATGAGTACAACTAGTACCCAGATCTTGGCTTCTAATAAAAGAAACCAGGAATTTTTGCACAAAAGGCTGATTCTAAATCTGGGGCAGAAACTATACAAGGTGAGCCTAAAGTATCTTGTAGTGCTAGAAAGTAGGAACTGAAGGTGGGGGTGTGGGTGAGTGGGGCAGGGTTAAGTGGAGGCGGGAAAATGGAGACAACTGTACTTGACCAACAATAAAAAAAAGTCAAGAAAATGCAAAAAAAAGTAGGAGTTGTGCAAACAACAACAACAAAAAAACAATGATGTGGTTATGTCAAAGGGACACAGGAAATATCTGAAAGATCTCCCAGTGGTTAAAGTTGAAACTATTTAAGCAACAAATAGACAAATAATTATTAGGTTATATGATATTGTGATTTTTAAGATATTTAGTCTTCATCCACAGCTCCTGGCTTGCAGCTCACAAAACTCTCGGAATTTCCTGTGTGGAGAGTAAGAAAGTTGTCTTTTGTTATGTTAATGAGGTGAGTTTTGGACCATACCTAACCATGGGGGCAGGCTGCCAATGGACTAACCCATATGATTAGAATGTTGAAACTTTCATTCTCAACCTGCCCAGACCTATGAGGGGGGAACAGGGTCTGGAGGTTGAATGTAATGGCCAATGGTCAGCAACTTACTCAACAGTGACTATACTGAAACATCCGCAAAAACCCAGGAGGACAGCTTGTGGTCCTTTTTCAGAGAGCTTCCACATTGGGGAACCAAAATGTTTCCATGTGCCACCTTTCTGGGCCCCGAGATCCAAGAGGACCGAAGCGCCTTTAATTGAGACTTCACCCCATGTATCTCATCATCTGACTATTGATCAATATCTTGTAATATCCTTTTATAATGAACCCATAATCAGGAAACTAAAATGTTTTTCTGAGTTCTGTGAGCCTTCTAGCAAATTAATCAAACCCAAGGAGATGTTTGTAGGAACCTCCAACCCATAGCCTATTGGTTAGAAGAGCCTTGCAACTGGCATCAGAAGTGTGTGTGTGTGTGTGTGTGTGTGTGTGCGCACATGGACGAGAGGGCAGTCTTATAGGACTGGACCTTAAACCTGTGTAATATGATGCTGTCTCTGAGTAGACAGTGTCAGAATTGAGTTGCATTCTTGGACACAGACACCAACACACAAACATGGAAACTGAATCTCAGAATACCATTGGGTTATAACCCAAAGTATAATATAAATATTCATGAGCCCATACTGCTATAAATAAATTACTGAAAAATAAATATGTGAAGAAAAAGAGACAAACCTTCCTTGCATAAGAATTCCAAATAATTTATGTAGATAACGCTCCCTCAGGGAGATGGAGCATAACTCCCCACTCCTTAAGTGTGGGCTACTCACAGTAACTTTCATGGGGTAGGGGCAGAACTCAGGGGAAAAACTTCACAGTGGATAGACCTGACCTGACAAACACTGTCTCAGCAGGTGATCAAGATTAACATCAACAATGAAAAATCATGTTGATCATGTATGGGCTCAGTCTAATTATGAAAAAAAAAATCAGACAAATTCCAATACTGTCAAGGCCATCAAAAACAGAAAAGCCCGGGACACTCACACAGCCAAGAGTAGCCTAAGGAGATACGAACACTAACTATAATGTTGTATCCTGGATGAGATTCTTGAAAATCTCCCTAGGTAGAAAAGGGTCCTTAGGTAAAAAAATAAGAAAATCTGAAGAGAGCGTGAACTTCAATTAACAATGTACTAATTGATGCATTGATTAACAAATGTACCATCTTAATGTAAGATAATTATAGGGGAAACTGCATGTAGAGCATTGGGAACTCTATCCGATCTTCACGCTGCTTCTATAAAATTAAAACTAAGAAATAAAATTTATTTAATACAAAAGTCAATAGTGCTGAAGTTAAGAAACCCTGCCCTATACTTGTCTATAGCCTTCTTCGAGGCAGGGCCTTTGCGGTTTTGTCGTGTATGTTTCTAGGCTCAAAGTGATAGCTCGTCCACAGAGATGACACGCATCAAATGAACTGCACCTCTCAGAAGACGTGTACTTGAGTATTCTCCACCAGAATCTGGACTGGCCCTGTGGCTTGATTTTGACTAAGAGAGTATAGCAGAAGTGACACTGTGTGACTTCTGAAGCAAAGTCATAGTAAGTCTTGTATAATAGTTTCGGCCTGGGTCTCTTACAATGCTTGTTTTGCAAAAAACAGCCATCACATAAAGAGGTCTGGATATACTTAGATCTCTAGACTATTGAAAGGCTGAGCTACCAAATGGGAAAGCCTATGGGGAGAAATGAGGAGGGGGGGGTGTCCAGCCAGGCCAAACTGTTTCATCTATCCCAGGTAAGGCACCCAAATATGTGAGTGAAAACCCACATTTGACATCCAGCAGACTCGAGCCTATGCATGGCTGTAGCCCCGACCTACATTTGCCTGCAATTATATGGGAGAAAACAAGCAAGAACTACTTAAATGAACCCAGTTTACACACGAAACCATAGTAAGCCATAATATATCATTGGTTAAGACACTAGATTTAGGGGAGGCTTGTTATGGAATAATAGATCAGTGCCTTTTACTTAGTAGACATTTTAGAAAATTGATAATGGAACTTCTGTATTATAGAAAAAACAATGGTGAGACTTCTTATAAAATTTAGGTAATTTCCATTAAAAATTATATTATTTGGTAAATTCAATAATAATGGATTTTGCAATCAAGGATAATAAAGGTTAAAAAAAATGTAATGCCAAGCTGGGGTAGAGGGAGGGAAGAGTAAAGACAGAAAGAGTAAAGATAGAAAAACATTAGCTACGCTTTATTTTGGATATATGTTTTAAAATATATATTTTTTACTTGACTATGTTCACAACAATTCTATTGTAATAAAATTGTAGTTTTAAGATTTATTGAGTGCATGTAGTAGTAGTTTTCTTATGTTCTATTAGGCTTACAAAATTGTGTGAGGTGAATACTATTGGGCTGGCCAAAAAGTTTGTTTGGTTTTCTCCATACGATGGCTCTAGTAGCACTTAGTTGCCTTTAATTTCATTTAAAACAATTTTGTTAGATCATATTGTGACAGCTGCCCTATCAGCATGCATTTAAAAAAAATCAAAATTGGTGAATTTTTGTGTAGCCATTTTAATATTGAAGATGGAAGAAAGTAAGTGACACTTTTGGCATATTATGCTTTATTATTTCAAAAAGGTGAAAATGCAACTGAAACACACACAAAAAAAAATTCATGCAGTGTATGGAGAAGGTTCTGTGACTGACTGAACATGTCAAAAGTGGTTTGCAGTTCACGCTGAAGACGTCTCGCTGGATGATGCTCCACAGTTGGGTAGGCCAGTGGCAGCTGATGGCGATCAACTTGAGACAGTGATTGGAAACAATCAACGTTCTACCATGGAGGAGATAGCTGGCATACTCGAAATATCGAAATCAATAAAGTAATTGATGAAAATGAAAAATGTGTCTTTTATTTTTTGGAAAAAAAACACATGAACTTTTTGTCTAACCCAATACTTTGACCACAATTGTACAGATGAGAAAATTGCATCTCAGAGGGTCCAGTTACTTGTCCAAGGTCACCCAACTAGTCTGTGCCCAGGATTTGTACTTGGGCAGTCAAAGTCCAGAACCCATTCTCTAAGCACAGCCTAGTAGAGAAAATAGGCATAAATAAAATAATCATATACATCAATGTGTGTAAATGTAAACTGTTAGAAGTTCTATAAAGCAAGTACAGGATGCCATGATCATTAAACAAATACCTGATAAATTTCCTAAGAGAAAGGGATGGATATTTTGATCCCAGAAATATGCGGAGGACATTCAGGTCTGTTGCAATAGACATCATGATTAACTACAAAAACCCCCAAATGGTGTAAAAGATAAAATTTGAAAATACAAAGTCATGAAAGGAGAACAGACTCTGGGTAGTAAGCATGTAGAAATGTTGTATTATTAAGTTGTGCACCTGAAATTTATATAATGTTATTAACTAATGTTACCCCAATAAATTCAATAATAAAAATATTTATAATTTTAAAAAAATAGATAAACTGACCTAGTCTGAGAATTTGGGAAGGCTGTCAAAGGGTTGAATGAAGTTGAGGGCCATCACCTGGGTTTAGTAGGACCATGGGCTGTGTACACAACGGACCCACAAACTGGAAGAAAGCAGAGGTGAAAACAGGTATATGGCTGGCTGTTGCTCAAGTTTTTTTCTGAAAACTGATTTGTAAGGTCACCAGAGATGACTTCTCTGAAAGCCACCAGTTTGGTAAGGATGGAGTGTTACACTCTAGAGGAATGAGTAGGGAAGCACTGGGAGAGAAGAAAAAGCTAACAGTTAATTATACTCTCCTTCATTTAAAAAAGAAAAAATCCTCAAAAGTTTTCCAAACTGTGATCTCCATTTCCCCTCCTCACATCCCCTCTTGAATCACTCTACAGAGCTTCTGTCATCAATCCGCTGCAAATGCTTTCTCAGTCACCAATGACCTTTACATTGCCAAATCTATTGGTCAATTTTCAGCATTCATTCCTTCAAGCTAACAACAGTGTTTGAGAGAGCTGACCGTCCTTCCTCTCTAAAACACTTTCTACATTTGGCTTCCCAAATACCACATTCTCCTGGTTTTTCTCCCACTCTACTGGCTCCTCTACTCTGTATTCTTCCCTGGAGCCTCCTCTTACCCTGAGCTCGGAATGCTAAAATGCTCCACGGCTTACCCATGAACTTATTCTCTTCCCCATCTATACTCATTCCCTAAATGATCTCAGCATCATGGCTTCAAATACCATCAATACGCTGATAATTCTTAAATGAATGTTTCTACGTAGACCTGACTCCACCCTGAACTGGAAGACCTTTGTACCCAAACTGCCTACCAAATGTATCTGTTTAGATAAATAGATGAACAAATTCTAGAGCAAGACTCCATAGATTCAGATCCTACCTTTGTCTTATATTAGTTGGGCAAGATAACCTCTCTCTGCCTCAGTTTCCTCAAATGCAAAATGAATACAGTTTTATAAATCTATTTCAGGGTTGCTTAAATGAGCTAACCTGTTTAAAACATGTCTCCTATAGCATCTGATATCTTTCAAGGAGCATATGGATAGCTACAGATAGGCATTGCCAAACAAAATTCTCCTTCTTTGCAACTCCTCATCTCAGTTTATGGTATCTCTAGTCACACAGTTGTTGAAGCCAAAACTTAAGCAAAAAATGAAACTCTTCTCTCACGCAACTCACAACTGTCCAATCAGCCAGTCCTGTCAGCAACACCTTCCTGTACGTCTCAACTCTATCTCACCACTTCTACTCCAATCTAAGTTACTAAGATACTCTCACCTGGAGTATTCCTAGAGCTTACTATTGGTCTCCCCACTCCTAGACTTGCCCCATATAGTTTATTCTCCCCCTGCAGTAAGAGTAATTTGGTAAAGGGTGAGTTATTTACTCTTCTGCTCAAAACCCTCCAGTGGTTTCTCACAGCACTCAGAGTAAAAGCCGGAGTCCATATGGCCAATAGGATGTGGTCCACCCTGCTATGCACCTCCTCCTGGTCTCATTATCTGCATCTACACTCTGTCCCTTTCTTACTCCTCATGGGGAAATCTTGCTTTTGCTCAAAGGTGCCACATACGCTCCCTGGGAATCAACTTGGTTTGCTCCCTCACTTCAGTCAGATCTCAATTTAAATGTCGTTTTATCAGTGAGTTTTCTCTGGGCCTTCCTATAGAAAACAGAAAACCTGCCCAGATATTCTCTAACCCCTGACTCCAAGTTGGTTGTTTTTTGTTTTTTTTTTATAGTGCTCACCTGTATTTTGTATTTGTTTGTTATTGCCCACCTGCCCCCCGCTAGAACTTTGAAAAGAAAAGGAAAGGAAAGGAAAGGAAAGGAAAGGAAAGGAAAGGAAAGGGAAGGGAAGGGAAGGGAAGGGAAGGGAAGGGAAGGGAAGGGAAGGGAAGGGAAGGGAAGGGAAGGGAAGGAAAGAGTATGTTTTCATTCCTATCTTCCAAATTTTAACTAACAATTATGTAATTATTTTGGTGTATAATCTCTGTTTAATCTTACACATGTAACTTTTGTTGTGTTGTGATACATAAATAAGTTCATACCACACATATTAACCACAACTTAAAATACATCTTAAACAAAGTAACTGCAAGGTAGAATTATTTCTATTTGATAAAGAAAGAGACTGAAATTAAATAACAGGCTGATTCTCATGACAACAAATGTCCCCTTCATTGATTTCTGCATGCCCTTATTCAATGTGAAAATTATGTTTGATAGGTTCATCTGTGGTCCAGTGCTCGCCAAAATGGAGTAAGCACACCAGAGCCCATCATTTCCACCAACTGCAACTAAAAGTTCTGAACAAATACAAGAAAATACTGGAGGATTCTGAAACTTAAAGTATATCAGACATATTAGAGAGAAAAGTCAAAATTTAAAGACCTATAGGGTGATGATAAGATTTCAATTGTTTTTCTTTTATTTCCCACCTTTGCCCCAAGTGTGGACTGAATTGGGGAACTCCATCATGAACATGAACAGTAAGTGTCCAAGAGAGACTCATCTTTCCTGCAAGAAGACCAGGAAAGGAGGCCTCTTCTCAGCCCTTCCCCAAGTGCAGCCATTATCACAGAGCTGTATTGTTATGGTGAAGGCAGGTGCCTAAAGCTTTGAGTGAAAACCTGTATCTTGGAATAAAGAACTAGGAAAAGATGTTGTGCAAAGAGTGTGGGGAGGGAAATTCCTGTTTTGTTTTCTTTTTCCATCCATTGCTTTTTCTGGAGAGGGGCCGTATCACATGGAACTATAAATAGTTCAAGAGGATCCCACCTGAGAGAACTCCGTATTTCTATCCAGAATAACTAGGAAAAAAAAACAGTTCCTGTGAGCCAGAGAATATGAAGCAACCCTGGTGAGGCTAGAGCTGGAAGAGGTTGCCTGCTTCTGTGTATGAATCAACACAAGTCTCAGGCTTAGCCCCAAACTGTGCACGCGTGAAACATAACCGAAGAAGCAAAACTAGGGTTCCGAGAACCGAACGTGTGTATAAACTATTGCTTAAGCACCAGACAAGGCCCCTGAGTGGCATATGCAAAGGTCAGACCCATAAAAAATACTTGGAAAACAGGAAAGATACTCACCCACAGAAAGTGAAACAAAATTTATAGCTTGAACCCAACTGGACAACTGCCTCCTAAAAATAAAAACAAAAATCATTATTTGGAGGATTTTAACAAGATCACAAGAATGAAATTGTAGAAGATAAAACCCCAAATTTCCAAACATGCGAAGAACGAGGAAAGTAGACCAAATTTCCAGGGAAAATAAAATCAACAGACATCAATCCTGGAGTGACTAGATATTAAAATGATCAGACAAGACACTTAAGCAGCTATTCTAACCATGCTATGAGGGATAAAAATGCACACTTTTGAAATGAATAGGAAGATATAACTTCTCTCCAGAAAACTAGAAAATAGAAAAGAAGCAAAGAGTAATCTTAGAGCCAAAAATTAAAATGTCTGAAAAAAGTTTGTAAGATGAGTGCAATGTCAGAATGGAGATGAAAGGCAGAGGGCAGAGGGGATCAGTAAGTTTAAAAATCAATCAGTTAAAATTGTACAATCTGAAGAATACAGAGAAAAAGGATTCAGCAAAATGGACACAGTCTCATAGGCTTGTGGGACAATATCAAAAGACCAAATATTTATGTGCAGCTGATCCTTGAATAATGCAGGGGTTAAGGACACTACCCGCTGCACAGTTGAAAATTTTGTATAACTTTTAACTCCCCAGCAACTTAACTACAAATAGCCAACTGTTGACTGGAAGCCTTACCAATAACATAAATAGTCAATTAATATGTATTTTGCATGCTATATGCATTATATGCTGAATTCTCACAATAAAGTAAGCTAGAGAAAATAAAATATTATGAAGAAAATCATAAGGAAGAGAAAATACATTTACAGTATTTAGTGAAAAAATCTGCATATAGGTGCATCCACACAGCTCAAACTTATGTTGTTTGAGGGCCAAAAATAATTGAATTGCCTGAAGGAGAGGAGAAAGAGATTAGTGCAGAAATAAATATATTTTTTAAATAATGGCAGAGTCCTGGTTGGAGTGGCCCAATTGCTTGAGCTTTATTCCGCAAAGCAAAAGGTCACAGGTCCGATTCCATGTTGGGGCATGTGCCTGGGTTGCAGGTTTGGTACCCGATTGGGGCACATGTGAGAGGCAACCGATCAGTGGCTCTCTCTCACATCGATGTCCCTCTCCCTGTCTTTCTCCCATTCTTCCCCTCCCTCTAAAAATATAAAATATATGAATTTTACTTATTTATCTATTTATTTATTATTGTTCTATTACAGTCGTCTCAATTTTCTCCCGTTGTTCTCCCCTTCCCTGCCCCACCCCACCCCACAGTCTATCCCCACCCTGTTGTCCATGTCCGTGGGTCATTTATACCTGTTTCGTTGATTAGACCCTTTCCCTTCTTTTCCCCCTTATCCAACTTCCCCTCTGCTTTGGCAGCTCTCAGTCTTTTTCTTGTCTCCATGACTCTGGTTCTATTCTGGTTCTATCCTGCTTGTTTGTTTTGTTCAGCAGTTTCTTCTTAGAGGTGAGATCATATGGTATTTGTCTTTCACCGCCTGGTTTATTTCACTTAGCATAATGCTCTCCAGTTCCATCCATGCTGTCGCAAATGGTACGAGCGCCTTCTTTCTTTCTGCTGAGTAGTATTCCATTGTGTCAATGTACTACAGTTTTTGTGCCACTCATTTACTGATGAGCCCTAAGGCTGTTTCCAGCACTGGGCTATTGTAAATAACGCTGCCATGAACATAGGGGTGCATAGTTTCTTTTGAATTAGTGTTTCAGGATTCTTAGAGTATAATCCCATTATTAAAAAATAATGGTGGAAACTGACCCAATTTTTTTGAAAGACATAAATTTACAAAATCCAGGTTAATGAACTTCAAACTGGATAAGTTCACAAGGAAACTACATTCTCACACAATAAAACTTCTGGAAGCCAAAGAAAAAGAAAAAAAATATTAAAAGTCACTGGAGAAAAATGGCACATTATACAGAAGGGAACAATTACTCAAATGGCTGCAGATTTCTTGTCAAAAAACACTGAAGTCTGAAGACGTAGATCATCACACTTAAAATGCTGGGGAAAAAAAAACTGTCAAACTAGGATAATGCATTCTCTAAAAGTAGCCTTCAGGAATGAAGGTGAATAAAGACATTATCAAATGAAGGAAACAAAGAATTTATTGCCAAAAGATTTACCCCGAAAGAAATGCTCAGGAAGTTCTTCAGACTGCAAGTAAATGATTCCAGAGGGAAATTCAAAACTTCAGAAATAAAGGAAGAGCAATACAGATGGCAAATATCTGGGAAAAATAATAAACAGTTTACCATATATTAAGTTTTAAAAAGTGTTTCTAGGAGTTCATATGGAAACAATATAATAATAATAGATGATAATACAAGAATAAATTGTTTCACGTACTCACAACTGCAAACCTTCTTTTGCCCATCCTTGTCCATGTGCTGGCTGCAACAGGAGCGGTCCTCATAACACATGAGGTGCACTTAAAATAGAGTCCACACATCGAGGAGATACAAGGTGTAAGGATCCCGGGATCCTTACACTATCAACACCATCAGATCTAGTTATTCTGAGTTTTATGTCATTTGCAGCTTTGTCTGACTCGAACTATTACAGGAAGTTATGTTAATATACCTATAAGAGAGATTTTTAGCCAAGATTTCAAGGATAAAAAGGAGCCAAGCTCTGAAAAAATAAAGAGAAAAGGAATAAAACAGTTCAGGTATTAAGCACAGCTTGTGCAAACATTTGAGGCAAGAAAGAATATAGTGTGTGAGAAAAACTGAAAGAAGTCCAGTATGGCTGATAATTTGTGAAAGCAATGCAGTGGTACAAGATAAGATTTTGGACATAGGAAGGGGTCAGATCACAAATGTGAGAGGTTTAGCTTTCACTCTAAGTACAGCAGGAGGTCACCGAAAGAATTTCAGCTAGGAAGAGATGATCCAATTTGTACCTCTCCTTGACAGCTGTGAATGACTGTCCACTAATGTCTGGCTTCCAGTGGCCGCTGCCTAGCCTCTGTGTTAATGTCACCTGACCCCTCTAGGCAGTTTTCCTGGACAAGCGTCCTTTTGAGACACATCCTGTCTGGCTCCCTCCATCAGGATCCACATACTGTTTATTGACCCCAGTGACCATAAAGCTAACTCTCTCCACAGCACTCTCTTCTTGCCCTGCTACCCCAAGCCACTCCAGCCAACCTTTTGTTTTAGATTTGTAAACATTGAAACAGGGACCTGTGTGCAATAAGAGCCAAGGGATACATGTCAGCCTCACCTCTCTAAGTGCCTCCTGAAGTTCCCTTAGTTTGACTTGGAGAAAGACAGGGAAAACACCACAGCCTTCTGTACCAAGTATATAAAGAAATCCTTACTCTTGAGATTCTGCTGAATTTGTTTAATACATATAGACTAAAGTTCAATGATCAGCAATGCTGGTAAAAGCAAATTTTGGCCACTTCCCTTGAAATAATTGTCAAGCACCTCAGTTACAATACTGGGTGGTTTATAGTTATTTTTCTCAGGTTGGTGCCTCAGCTGAAACTCTGAGGATAAGAAAATACAATTATAACGTATTTCAAAAGCATATAATTTGATTCCAAAAATACAATTATTGATAGTTAAATACCAGATGCAACATTTTATTTATTTAGTTAAAAGTATTTTTTTAAGTATTTCTAAGGCACTACTATATTCAAGTATTATCCTAGATTCTGAGGATAATAAAGGAAAAATCTCAAGTTACAGTCTGGTGAAGAGACACATAGAGACATAATTACTCTCTGTATGTAAAATATATTATTTTGTATACATATTCTATGAATAAAAGTTATGTGTCCTACATACACGACATGAAAATGCAATCCAGGGATATTTAGGAAAAGACAGAAAAGCATCAGTAGGACTTTCTATTTAGTCCTTGATCAGACAAACGGACAGCTGGAAAACCACCGTTGAGGAATTTTTTAAGCAGATCATAGAAAATATCTTGAGTTAAACAAAAAATTAAAAGTCTTAGTCAGAAATAGAGCTAACTTGGATGGACACCAGGAAAAGGGGAAACTGGGAAAAGAAAGAAAAAGAAGTTGTCTCTAGAAATAGAGCAGAAAGCAGTACACCATTTTATCTCTGGGTTGAAATCTTTCTCCCTGGAGCAAGTTGCTTTTAAGATAGAGAGAGAAACATTTCATTTCTTTTGCTGTGACCATTAAAGGTGCTGACGTATTATTTATTTCTTATAACAATATAAAAGAAAATAATTAATTTTTCCTGAACATGAGGATATTATGATAGAAGTGATACTGCAAAAAGAGTGATGTTAAATGGAATATATAAGGTTAAGCAAATCTCACCAGATAGAGAAGGGGAAAGAAGTGTTGCTTTGCCTGTGTAGCATTTCATCTTCCTTCCTTTGGAGAACCAATGTTTCTTCATTCCATATCTTCTTAAAGGAATTGTCCATTAATGTGTCCTATCGCCCATCCCCTTTCCAAGGCTATATAGAATCTCTTAGATATGTTAAGCAGGAGGTGATAGGGCAACTCAAGTGTTAAAGATTTTTGCTTTGGTCATAGTTGATGGGCTTAAGTGATTACTGCATGTGGAAACCTGCTGTTCCAGGAACCGGAATGCATCACCACATGACTCCAGGGAATCAACAAGTAATTCTGCCTTGTGTCCCAGGCTGTGTACAAGTGTGTAGCTGCAATTGTATCTGAGCCACATGATGCAGATAAAGAGTTATTGATCAACAGATAAAGAGGCACTAGGAAAACTGCCACTGGACTTGAACTCTTATCCAATTAAACTTTTTTCCAAACCCCTTACCTACCCTTTCTTAACCTTATAAAAAGATCAGTCTGAGATGAGATGTTAAGTGGTTTTTGAGGGTACATAACCTGCCATCTTCTCAGATCACTGACCATCTGAATGAAACACCCATAAAGATTCAATCCTTGGCTCCACTTATTGGTTCTGGTGGTCCCAAGCAGCATGAACGCTGACTTTTCTGGTTTCAGAGGTAAAGGGTACAGAGCAGTTTTACCTACTTAAATGTTTTCAGTGTTTTCCTTTCCATCCCATCCTCATTTGCACATTAATATTCTCATACAGACTACCATTCATGGGTGGCAATCGAGGTGTCAGCCACAGCTGGTAACAATGCTGCTACACGAGTTTAGCCATCTTTGAAGTTAGGAGGCAGACAGTGCATACAAGTCCGTCTGCACTTCTGACTCCAACTGCGTGTGGTTCAGGAGTTCTCAAAACCACCCTCGGTTTTGATAATTTGCCTTAAATTTTCATAGAACTCATTGAAAGCTATTATGCTTACAATTACAATTTATTACAGGTAAAGGATTCCGACTGAAATTAGCCAAGGAAGAAATGCTGGAGTAGAATCTGAGGAAGTGCCAAGTGTGGGACTTCCATTGTCTTTGCCCAGAGGAGCCAGGACCCTTCTCTTTCCCAGTGTCAGTGTGTAACAGTATGCCTGGAGGACCACCAACCTTGCTCAAGCCTCAGTGTTCAGGGCTTTTATTGGGGCTCCATATGCAAGCAGGATCCAGTGACTACCCACATGGTTGATCTCAGTCCCCAGGTTGACTGGTACCACATGACCCAAAGGCCCACCCCAAATTATAATGTGGGTCTTTTGGGTGTGACCAGCCTCACCCTAAACAATATTGTCAGACTATTTAGTATGGCCCCAGTCCCCCAAGCAAAAAAGGACACTTAATGGGTGCAACATTCCAAAGACCACTTAGAGATCACTTCCCAGAAGCCAAGGGCAAAGGTCAGATGCATTTTTAGACCAGGTTAAATTTCGCATGTCTACCAAAGCTTTGTCATTTCAAGGCTCTACTGCAGCATAATCCACCTCCCCAACTTACTCAAGTGGTTGGCAGCAGGGTTCAGGCTCCTGTGGGCTCTCAGACTGAGGGCCAAAGTTCCTCACTGGCTGTTGTCCAGCCTGCCCTCAGTGTTTGCCACACGGTCTTCTCTGAACTGGCAATTTACTTCTCAAAGAGAACAAGTGAAGAAGGCAAGAAGGAAAAGTGCCAGTGAGAGTGCTAGCAAGCTGGAACTCACAGTTTTTTGTAATATAATCATGGAAGTGACATGCCATCATTTTTCTCTTTATTCTATCCATCAGTAGCAAGTCATTCAGGTTAGCCCACACTGAAGAAGATATTTCACAAGGATATGATTACAAGGCGACAGAAATTATTGGGAGCCATGATAGAAGCTGCCTACCATAGTAAGCAAGGGAAAGAAGACAGGAGAGATGGGGAGGTTGATGGTAAAAACAAGAGGGGTAATTAATGAATCAACTTACCAGGGGTAAAAGGAAATGTGTTGAGAACACATTCAGGAAGGAAAGATGCTAAACATACCAAAAAATTTAAATAAATGAGGATCAATAGTGAAATTTTCTTTGATCCAGTTGTTAAAGTTCCACACAGTAATGTTCCATTACGTTGTTAATTACACATTGTCCTGAACAGCTGCATGAAAAGTCCTTTTACTATATAGAAAAGTCACCCCTTCTCAAGTAACTAAACCTCCCCACTGCTACTGAAGTAGTTGTTTAAATCATGATATTTGTGCAAGAAGTAGTACTTGGAGCATTAGGATTTCATTATCTATTGCTTGAAATTAGTGTAATAAAATACTGTGAGTTAACAGAACGTTTACTGAAGGTGAATTGTATACATATTTGTGATGGATACCTTATAGCTATAACCTAATATTTTCAATATTAGAGCTAAAAACCATAAATGAGTTTAGTTATCTCAATGTATCCTGAATGATGTTCAATTATATAAAAAGATAATTTGAATTGGATTTAGTATTGGTCAAATTTTACTAAAATGCTGAATCCAATTCTTGGCTTAGAAGCAATTACCATAAAGAGGTAAAGTGATCCTTGGTTTTATTTAAGGTATGAGGGAATAGTCTTAAACCTTAAATAAGAATTCAATTAATATGGTGATAAAGTTTCTGAAATTAAGAGCTTCAATCTTTGGGATATATTATATTTAGTTGAATTCATAAAGGGTTTCCCTACTGAAAACATGACATTCATATTAAATTGTTTGATTTTCATTCTGGTAACATACTACTAGATTATCAAATATATGTTCTGTTCTGCTCTATTGATTATGTCTATCCTTAGGCCAATACCACAATGTTTTAGTTATTGTAGTTTTATAAAAAGTCAATATATCAGCTACTGTGAATCTTTCAACACTGTTCTTATTCAAAATTGTTTCGATTATTCTAGGTCCTTCACATTTTCATATAAATTTCTGAAAACATTTGTGAATTTCTAAAAAAAACAAAAGACCACTGGCATTTTGATTGGCATTCCACTGAATTTCTGGATAAATTTCAGAATAAATCTTAATAGCATTGAGGCCTCCAATTCACTATCATGCTCCATCTTCCTATTTAATTATTTTTTAATTTCCCTCAGCAACATTTTGTAATCCTCAGCTTATAAAATCTTTTGTGTATTTTGTTAAATTTATCTCTAAATATTTTGATGCCTTTAAAATAGTATTGCTTTTTAATTACAGTTCTTAATTATTGCTTTTCTAGAAAAATACAGTTTATTTTATATATTGACATTGAACACTACCGCCTTTCTGAATTTATTACTAGTTCTCTAGTAACTGTTTTTGTAGGTTAAGTATTTTCTACATACTTGATTGTGTCACCTGAGAATGATGATGGTTTCATTTCCTCCTTTCCAATCAATATTATTTTTATTTCTTTCTCATACTATATTGCATTGGTTTGTTACCTCCAGTGCAATGTTGACCAGAAATTGAGAAAGCAGACATTCTTGCCTTATTCTCAATCTTAGGATGAAACATTAATTTTCATGATATTAATAGTTTTGCCACAGTTGCCTTTTATCAGGATAGGGAAGTTTTCTTATATTCCTACTGTGCCAGGAATTTTTGTCATGACTAAAGGCTGGATTTTTAAAGTAAATTTTTTTCCTGCATATTGAAATGATAATGTGATTTTTCTTTTAATAGTGTTGATATAGTGAACTACTTTTATTGTACTTTAAAATTTTAACTAAACTTGCATTTCTAAGGTGAACCTAATTTTTTTAGTATATATCACCCCTTTTATGTATTGCTGTATTTTACTTGGTCAAATTTCTGCCTCTATGTTTGCATGTGATATTGGATTTTAATTTTCTTTATCAACTTTTGCTATCAGTTTAATGCTAAACACATTAAATGAGTTTTAAAGTATTCCATCTTCTAATTTCTGGGAGAGTTGGTATAGATTTGGTGTTGCCCCTTTCTGAAATGTTTGAGAGAATTCATTAGTAAAAGTCCTGGTCCCAGAGTTTTCTTTTAAGAATGTGTGTGTATCTGAGTGTTATGGGAGAGAAACAGAGGTCTTTAAACTAAAGATTAAAATTACTAAGATGAGCAATGTCTGAGATTTTACTGCCTATGTTTTCTTCTATGATTTTTATGATTTCAATCCTAACATTTAAGGTTTTAATCCACTTTTAATTTATTCTTGTGTGTGGTGTTAGAAGATGGTCTAGTTTCATTTTTCTGCATGTACCTATACAATTTTCCCAACACCATTTATTGAATAAACTATCTTTTGCCCATTATATGTTCTTGCTTCCTCTGTTGAATATTAATTGACTATAAGATGTGTTTATCTAGGCTCTCTATTCTGTTCCATTGATCTACATGTCTGTTTTATGTCATTACAATGTTGTTTTGATTACTATGGCCTTATAGTATAGTTTGATATTAGATAGCATGATTCCTCCAACTTTGTTCTTCTTTATCATAATTGCTGTTGCTATGCAGGGCCTTTTGTGGTTCCACATAAATTTTTGAAATATTTGTTCTAAGTCTGAAATATATCATTGGAATCTTGATAGGAGTTGCATTGCATCTATAGATTGCTTTGGGTAGTATGAAAAATTTAATGATGTTAATTTTTCCTAACCATGAATACAATATGTGCTTCTACTTATTTGTATCTTCTTCAATTTCTTTCTTCAGGGTCTTATAATTTTCTGAGTACCAGTCTTTCGCATCCTTGATCAGGTTTATTCCTAGGTATTTTGTTCTTTTTGAAGCAATTGTGAATAGGATTGTTTTCTTAATTTCCCTTTCTGTTAGTTTGTTATTGGTATATAAAAATGCGACTGATTTCTGGGTATTAATTTTGTAACATGTGACTTTACTGATTCATTTATCAGTTCTAGTAGTTTCTTGGTGAAATCTTTGGGGTTCTCTCTATATACTATCACGTCATCTGCAAATAAAGACAGTTTTACTTCTTCCTTTCTAATTTGGATGCATTTTATTTCCCCTTCTTGTCTGACTGCCATGGCTAAGACTTCCAGTACTATGTTGAATAAGAGGTGAAAGCAGACATCTCTGTCTTCTTCCCTATCTTAAGGGAAACACGTGTAGTTTTTGCTCACTGAGTCTCTCCCGAGGCCAGGGAAACAAAAGAAAAAGTAACAAATGGGACTATACGAAACTAAAAAGTTTTTGCACAGCAAAGGAAAACATTAACAAAATAGAAAGACAGTCTACAGAATGGGAGAACATATTGGCCAATATATCTGATAAGGGATTATAAATAGCCAAAATTTATAAAGAACTTGTAAAACTCGACATCAAAACAACAACAACAAGAACAGCAATGTAATTTAAAAGTAGGCAAATAACCTGAATAAACATTTTCCCAAAGAGGACATACAGATGGCCAATAGGCATATGAAAAGATGCTCAACATACTAATCATCAGAGAAATGCAAATTAAAACCATAATGAGATGTCATCTCACACCTTTCAGAATGGCTATCATCGATAAATCAATAAACAGCAAGTGCTGGTGAGGATGTGGAGAAAGGGGAACCCTTTTGCACTGTTGGTGGGAATGCAGATTGGTAGAGCCGCTGTGGAAAGTAGTATGGAGATACTTCAAAAAATTAAAAATGGATCTGCTTTTTGACCCAGTGATTCCACTTCTGGCAATACCAGGGTATATCTGAAGGAACCACAAATACTAATTAGAAAGAACAAGAACATAAGCATACCTATGGTCATTGCAGCATTATTTACAGTCATCAAGATATGGAAGCAACCCAAATGTCCATCAGTAGATGAGTGGATAAAACAACTATGAGACATTTACACGAAAGAATACTATTTGGCTATAAAAAATAAGAAAATTTTGGGACAGTATGGATGGACCTGGAGAACATTATGTTAAGTGAAATAAGCCAGTCAGAGAAAGACAAATGCCATATGATTTCACTCATACATGGAATCTAATGAACAAACTAAATTAACATGCAAAATACAGGTACATAGATAGAAAGCAGGATGACAGCTAAGGTGGTGGGCAATTGTAAAGGGTGGAGAGATTGAGCTAAAAGGGAAAAAGGACTCACAGACATAGACAACAGTGTGGTGATGGTGGTGGGGATGGGATATAAGGCTGCTAAATGGTAATGGAAAAAAATACAATAAATTTAAAAAAAGAAAATTACTAGGATGGATATAGAGCTATTCAAGTTATCTTTTTCTTTTTTGGCAGTTGCCTTTTAAGGAATTTGTCCATTTCTTCCATTTATTGGCATAAAAGTGTTCTTAATATCCTTATCATCCTAATGTCTGTTGAATCTGTAGTGATAACTTTAATTCTCAGTATTGGTAATTTTTGTCTCCCTCTTTTTCTCTTGATTAGTCTGGATAGAGGGTTTTTATCAATTATGTTGATCTTTTCAAAGAAACAAGTTTTGGTTTCATTTATTTCTTTTTTAATCATTTTTTATTGTTATTCTATTATAGTTGTCCCAATTTTTCTCCTTTTGCCTCCTCCGCCCATCCCACCCCTTGCCCCCACAACCATTTCCCACACTGTTGTCCATGGATGTGAGTCATTCATACACGTTCTTTGACTAGTCCCTTCTCCTTTCCACCATTATCTCCCTGCCCCTTCCCTCTGGTCTCTGTCAGTTTGTTCCATGTTTCCATGCCTGTGGTTCTATTTTGTTCATCAGTTTATTTTGCTCATTATATTCTTCTTACAGATGAGATCATATGATATTTGCCTTTAACTGACTGGTTTATTTCACTTAGCATAATATTCTCCAGTTCCATCCATGCTATCACAAAATGTATGAGTTCTTTATTTCTTTCTGCTGTATAGTATTCCATTGTGAAATTTAACCCTAGTTTTTTAATCCACTCATTTACTCATAGGCACTTAGGCTGTTTTCAGCACTTGGTTGTACTAAATAGCGCTGCTATGAACATAGAGGTACGTAAGTTCTTTTGAACTGGTGATTCAGGATTCTTGGCACTTAATCCCAGCAGTAGAATCACTGGGTCAAAAAGCAATTCCATTTTTAGTTTTTTGAGGAAATTCCATACTGTTTTCCACAGTGGCTGCACCAGTCTGCCTTCCCACTAACAGTGCACTAGGGTTCCCTTTCTCCTCATCCTCGCCAGCACTTGTTGTTTGTTGATTTATTAATGATAGCCATTCTGACTGGTGTGAGGTGATACCTCTTTGTGGCTTTAATTTGCATCTCTCTGATGGCTAGTTATGTTGAGCATCTTTTGATATGTCTACGGGCCATCTATATGTCCTCCTTGGAGAAGTGTCTGTTCATGTCCTTTGCCCATTTTTTGACTGGATTGTTTGTCTTCCTGGTATTGAGTCATGTGAGTTCTTTGTATATTTTGGAGATCGAACTCTTGCTCGATGTATCATTGGCAAATTTGTTCTCCCATGTGGTTGGTTCTCTTTTCATTTTGATGAAGGTTTCTTTAACTGTGCAGAAGCTTTTCAGTTTGATGTAGTCTCATTTGTTTATTTTTTCCTTTATTTCCCTTGCTAGAAGAGATATACTGCAAAAATATTGTTCCATATATTTGGAGTCTGAAATTCTCTTGCCTATGTTTTCTTCTAGGACTTTTATGGTGTCACTGCTTATATTTAAACCTTTTATCCATTTTGAGTTTATTCTGGTGTATGGTGTAAGTTGATGGTCTAGTTTCATTTTTTTTTTTTTTGCATGCATCAACCCAGTTATCCTAACACCCGCTATTGAAGAGGCTATCTTTACTACATTGTATGCTCCTGCCCACTTTGTCAAATATTAATTGACCATAGAGACTTGGATTTATTTCTGGGTTCTCTGTTCTCTTCCACTGATGTATGTGTCTGTTCTTATGCTAGTACCAGACTCATCTATATCCTTTATTTTTCCTCTGTTTCATTTTATTTTTGTCTACTCATTATTTTTTTCATTTTGCTTGTTTTGGTTTTATTTTGCTGCTTTTTCTAGTTTCTTTAGAAGTTTAAATTATTTAATTGAGATCTTTTTTCTCTAATGTAAGCAAATAATGTTATAAATTTTAATGTTTTCATTTTAATTTAATTCAAAATATTTCTAATTTTCATAGTGACTTCTCTGATTCAATTAGGAGTGTGTTACTTAATTTCCATATATTTAGAGCTTTTACACATATCTTTCTATTTTTTTCCTAGTTTAATTCCATTGCGGTAAGACAATATACCTTGTAGAGTTTCAATCCTTTTAAAGTTGATGAAATTTGTCTTATCGCACAGATCATGATCTCTTTTGGTGAATGTTCCATGTGCACTTGTGAAAAGTGTATTCTGCTGTGGGGTTGAGTCACCTATAAATGTCAATTAGGTAAGCTGGTTGGTAGTGCTGTTCAAGTCTTCTATGTTTAAACTAATTTTCTGTCTACTTGTTACACCAATTACAGAAAGGAAAGTTGAAGTCTCTAACCATAATTATTAATTTGAGTATTTCTCTTATAAGTAATTCTATTTTCCCCTTTATGTATGTTGAATATTACTCAATTAGATACATATTTAGTATTATGTCTTCGTGATATAATTGACCCCCTCCTATCAGATTCACGCTCTATCCTGCTTTACCCTGGACTCTAATTCAGGAGGCTGAACTTTATACATTACATCCTTGCCCTCTACTTTTAGTTTAATTTTGGCCAATGAGAGACACCGGGGGGCATTGGAGTATGAAGGGAAAGAGGTTTGGGTACTTAGTCCTTTTAGCTCCTCCCTGCTGGGGTGCTGGTTGGCAGGGGCTGTTTCTTTATAAAGGCACCATAGGTGGCTGTCAGGTAGGTGGCTGTCTCTTACACAGCAAGTCTCCTTGGGCTCTGGTAATCCCTTACCCCTTACACCTAAGGGTGATAATGATTATTTGATTAGTTCTGGTTACTTCACCATCACATTGTTTTTGATAACCCTGTCCACACCTTTGTAAATGGCCCTTTCATTAAGCACACTTAAGTCACCTTTCTCGGGTATGCCATCTGTTACCTGATGGGGATTCTTACTGATCTAACCTGTATTAAAATACTTGCTTATTTAAAAAGGACTTATTTGGTTCTTTTTATTCCATTCACTAGTTCAACCAAGTTTATCATTCAACGTCAGGCACTTGAAAAAGGGGAAAAAAAAGGTCTATCTGGATGTTTCGAATAGAGGAACAAGTAATAATGACTATGTTGATCCAGTTTGAAACTCAGTGCTAGGGTCCAAAATTCTCATACCTAGACACTATTTCCTAGGCATTTTTAGAGATTATACCATGTGTCCTGCTAGAGACTTTGCATGGCCATAAACAAGCTGGAGCTGCAGTGGTCGCCCAAAAAGCATTAGGTCTCATGGTACATCAGGGAAGTGTTACAGACCTATCACAGCAGCCCTTAAGTGGTAGTAGGAGTAGAAATCATGTTGTTTTTTTCCTCACATCATCCCATGTCACAAAATACGCGATATTTGGTTTGGACAGAGGGAAGAGTTATGATAGGTTCCCTGGGCAAGAATTAAATACAGGACAAACTGTATTGTGGAGAAACTGGCAATGGTGAATATTCAAATTATAGCATCACATTTGAATGAGAAATTCTCATGTTTTTTCTTGAATCTGAAGGTGGTGATATGCTGAAATGTGTTATCTCTGACTTAGACTGAAAGTCTTCTGAGGAGTAGATTTTATAGAGTACTTAAAAAAATAAAAATGCTGCGAATCGGCGATAGGTTTACAAAAAAGGTTTCAACAAGTTAAACCTGTCCGGATGTGTTGGAAAAGAGTGGAGCAACGGTTTTCATACCAGTGTTTCCATTCACCGGACTAGCCTCATTTTTGCACTAGCCTGGCTCACAACCCGTGAACCACAGGCATCCTTGATCTCAAAAATGAGTTGGTGCTACCAGCGCGGGAAGAAGAGGGCAGCGCGCGGCTGTGAATGACGCCCGCTTCGTACTCACTTGAACAAAAGTGTCTCTCTCGAGTCCCACTGGAAGATAAGCTGCTATCCCTAGATCTTGCTCATTTCACTAGGTTATCACTTTCGTTGCTCAGTCAGGCCCCGCCTTCTGGCCCACTGCACCAATTAAAACTAAAGACGAAGAAAAGAGAAAAGGAAAACAAAAAAAGAAAAAAGAAAAAAAAGCAAAAAAACTGCACCGAATCCTTGGCCGGCAGACTCTCGCGACAACTCCCAAGTACCCGTGGTTCCGGGGGAGACCTCGAGGCGGACCTCCGGAGGCGGGTTCTGCCGTGGCTCCGCCCTTCCTGAGCGCGGGCACAGCTTGGCGGGAATTTTCGCCTGTTTGGGATTTGAGCCCACCGACTCTATGGCTGTAGTTGGGACTGCGGCAGGCGGATCTGGGGGACCAAAAGTGTGAGTAGGTACGACGTACGTCAAACTGGGGGTGCTCGTGTGCTGAGGACTCCGGCTCGTGTTGCCCCCTGTCCGGCCCGTGCCGGTATCTGCCGAGCCCGTACCGGGAGAAACTTGGGACTTGTTCGGTGGCGGGGAGGAGTGGGGTTTAGCGCGGGGCCCTCCAGATCTCCAGCCAGAGTCTGCAAAGGAGCTTTCTCACAGCCCTGCGGCGAAACTGGCTCAGTGCGATTTAGCGGAGGGGACAGGTCCAGGCGGGCTCGGTGGGTGAAGCAGTACATGTCCCGCAAACGTTTCTTTCCTCCTTACCCGTCCCGGGATGTAACAGGGTCCGACCTAGAGAGGTTAAGTTCCTGCTACAGCCGGTCACGGATGCGTTCTGGCAGCCTTGATCTAGGGGAGTCAATTTAGGAGAGTTGTTGGGAATTTGGTTTTTTTCTTTGTGCTGGGGAGGGGAACGTTTTTGCTGACTTTCTGACGTCACCTGCCCTACCTCCAGGAGTCTCATGAAAACTTCTTTGGAGCCCTTAACGATAGTTATAATGAACCCCAAACATTTCAGGACTTGAAGTAAACAATGGATATCTGTTCTGCTGTGTCGACGTTCCTGACCGACAGCTTGGAATTGGAACTGGGAACTGAATGGTGCAAACCCCCTTGCTTTTCTTGTGCTTTTGACAACAGAGGAGGAGAACATTTTTCTGGGGATTCCTACCTTTCCAGTGGAACCCTTAAGAGGTAGGTGAAAGAATCAGAGACTTTACTTTCATCAGATTTTTCATTAGTTTGTTAGAAACGATATTTAAGGTTTCAAGCAACTAAACTTAGATATTGAAGTCATGTTTTTGTAAATCGGCTTAGCACGTCAGACAGATGCAAACTTTTAGGCTGTCGTTCCTTTCCTGGTCAAGAGCATACCTGAAAGATTTCTGGATATGGAGTTCTTAACTGCCTGTATTCTCTCACCTCACTGCTTCCTCAACTTTGCTGGATAAAGCTGGGTTCTAGTTTCCCTTTTACTTAAAGTGAATCCTGAGCTACCTGGGCTTTTTGAAATGATATTTCCTCCTAAAACATGAAATAATATTTTTGATCTTTTCAGTAATTCTTAAGTAAGACATGCACATTTTTTGTTACCCCAATTCCTTTTAAGTCTGTGTGTCATTACATATATTAAAAGAAGTCTCATACTTTTTTTTGTAAGCTTTTTAATAAATACATGAGATTGTGTAAGTTCACAATAATGTTATTCTTCAAAGTTCTTGCCTTAGACAATTGTACATATATCGTTGTAAAACTGTTGTTACTGAAATATTTTGGGAATACCTTCCAAGGCAGTTTTAGTCAGAAAGGAAATAATTTTTGTTGGTTTTATAGTTGTATTTTGTCTGAGACCTTAAAAGAGATTACTCAGTTTGATTATGCTGTTCTCCAGACATGGCTCAGAATAACTTAAAACATGACTCAGAATAACTTAAAACTTATAGGTGTTTTAAAAATTAAATACCCCCTCAAAGGATGAAATTCTACAGCTGAAGACCGCTATTAAACACAGGCAAAAGTATGTTCCTTAGACTCCTTTTCGTGCTTTATACATAAGTTACATTGCTCTTTAGTTGTGCTTTTTTTTTTTTTTTAATCAGTATACATGACTGAATTTTTAATACACTTCTAGCTTTAGTATTCCTGGGTATGTGTACAGTACGGAGGCATATCCTGACCTTATACTATTATTCCTGGCATGTCATGTATAATATGGGTTCATAGAATGTCAAAAAGGACATGCTATATAGTTTAGGACATAGCATACTTTTCATGAGATTTAATCATAGTTTTCATTTCAGATTAATTTTGAATCTTGATCCTTTACCAAATAATTTTGAAGAGGATACAGTGGAAATATTTGGCATTCATTGGGTTACTGAAACAGCGTTAGTGAATTCATCTAGAGAGCTGTTTCATTTATTCAGGTAAGGTTGGTTCTTTTTTAAATTTCCTTGGAGTGCAGATGCTGTTCACTTTTGTAAATTATGTTGCTCTGTGGTTTCTAATACTGATATTAACAAAAGCACTAGTAGAGTTGTGCATTTTGTTTACTTGATTATCTTATCAATAGCAAAATTATGCAGTAATATCTTGTGGAGTAACAGTTTTAATGAGTTGTTTTTTAATGAATATTCTTTTTAAGAATCTTTATTTGACATTGTATATTTAAGACAAATATTTAAGGCTTTGAACTATATTATAGTTTTGGAAGAAAACTAAAATACTTTTGTTGCTTAATAGCCATAATCTTTTAATGATTTTTAGAGAATGAACTCATACTTTCCAATATATCTTTCAGGCTGTATAATAGAAATATTATTAATTAATATGATTAATTTGGACAACATTGAAAGTTTTTAATGAAAAATTTCAAACATAACAAAGGTAGAGCGAATAGTATAATGAACCTCCACATATCCTCCTGTAATTACAATAAATATCAAGGTTTTATCACATTTTCTTCATCTGTTCCTTCACCTCCTTTTTGTTTTTTTAAGGTTTTATTTATTTAGTTTTAGAGGGAGGGGAAGGGAGGGAGAAGGCGAGAGACACATCAGTGTGTGGTTGCCTCTTGTGCACCCCTTAATGGGGACCTGGCCTGCATCCCAGGCATGTGCCCTGACTGGGATTTGAAATGGTGACCCTTTGCTTCGCAGTCCTGCACTCAATCCACGGAACCACAGCAGCCAGGGCCCTTTCCGTCTTATTTTTGGCTTAAGTATTTTTAAGCAAATTTTAGGCTTCACGTCATCATTAAATATTTCAGTATGAATTTCTTAAAAATACAAGTATTTTTCCAAACATAAACACTACCTGATTATCATAATGAACACAGTTGAAATAATATCTCATTTAAAACCTAGTCCATAATCAGATTTTAGACTTTGAAATGGAGTCAGTTACTGAGGGGAAATTATTATCTAAAAATACATTAAAAATGTGTATATGGTACATTTAAATGAAAATGGAAAGATGGAGGGATTTCTCCTACTACCCTCATCCCATAGACCTTGTGAAGAGACATCACTGTATTTGTGCCATATTGCGTGTTTAATTGGGAGAACAGACTGAGTGATTCTCTAATTTTGAACATTATAAATTAGTTGAGACTTTATCTAGGACATAGGTGATGAATATGAGTTAGTCTTTAAGAAGCTGAAAGGCATAGGAAGAATGGCAAGAGAAGCAGAAATTAGATGAAACAATATAAATGTAACTTTCCCTGAAAACTCCAGTTTTTTTGAACTCCTGCTGTATAAATACAGGACCTGGCACATATAATGCCCTTTTTTATTACATAAAAGCCTTTTATTACAAAATCATAAGCATGTAATTCTGTAACATAACAATATCACACTCAAGCACACCATATGACATTTTAGGTGAAATGTTCAAATTGCTGTCCATATTGTGGGAGACATTCTCATACCCTACCAAGCACACTCAATGGTATTATTTCTGTGGTACTCTGTGTACGATACAATTTAACATTTCATTAAATAACCGTTAACCTAGGGTATTTTATATAAGCATCCTAAACTTCTTGAAGATTTAAACAGTATCTAGTTGATAGTGAAATCTGTGATATTTGATATAATTTCTGAGATAGATGCCACTTTTAATATATTATTTTTGGAAGGTCAAAGGCATATTTTATCTTTTCGCAAAGTCTTCACTACCTGAAACTGACCCTGTAATAAACATTCTCAAAGTATTGGAAACATTATCCTTGTAATTATTACATGCTTTAAACCATTCTAAAATGAACACTCGCTTTATGTTTTTTAAATTAGGCAACAACTATATAACTTGGAAAACTTATTACAAGCCAGCTGTGATTTTGGTGAGTTGTGTGTTTAAACATGAATTGCACGTGGGTTTTATGATGCATAGTTGGGATATCATAATAACATGGAGGAAGTGTTAGGTTAGAAGCTCAGGATACAGTGTATTTATTTAGTTTTCAGAAAAAGTATGACAAATTTTGTTGTAGCTGAGATTTATAGTACTTTTTGAAATATGTAGGTAAAATTGATTTTAGGCTAAATATCTCTGAAGTGAATCAGTAACAATCAAGCCTTGAGGGTGTGAAGTGGGATGGAGAACTCATAAGAAATAGTACCAGAACTTAGGCTATCTTCTTGTTTTTCTTTTCTTTCTGTTTCTGTTCATCTGTTTTTGACATTTAATGGATTACTGATTTGGGGGGGCTTGGTATAGTTAAGTTAGTGAAGGGAATTCTGTTTTAGTGTAGGCCAGCTTCTTCTCCTTTCTGGCAATTTTGATGCATTTTGTATGTAGAATCATGGCTCTGTAGTCAGCCTAGGTTCCAATCCCAGCTAATTGTGGGTCTCACACCAATTAATAGTTCTTACCGCCTCGAGTTCGTAGGGGAATTGCATGACATAATTCAGGTTAAGTACTTAGCCTAATATCTTATTAGTGACACCCAGCAGCTAAGGATTACCTGGAACACACCTTTGGTCACAGAAAGGTTTAGTGGCTTACTAATCCAAGAGGAAGATCCACACAGTGAGGAACAGTTGGGACCTCTCAATAAGAGGGGGTAGGGAGGGGATTGTGATAGGGTTTGGGCTTGTGCCTGCTGATTTTGGGTTAAGTTCAAGGGGAATAGGACTTTGTTCTGGATTGGATGCTGTTAAGAAGCAGGGACAATTTTTATTATTATGTTAATTTTTACATAGAAAGACAAATAAAAGGAGTCTAGGGAGAACTCTAATTAGTAAAGAAGCAATCATGTCATCTGGAAGGAGGCTGATGTTCTGGTTTTTATTTTGTTTTGTGTGATTGTATAATGCCTTGTTTCTGATTACAGAGAGGGTTTGTTATTGTCTTGTTTTACCATAATCCTGGGATAGCCCTGTCTGATTATTTTTTTAAATTATGTTATTAAAGTATAGCTGATGGACAGTATTTGTTTCAGGTATACAGTATAATGATTTGACATTTATATACCTTACAAAGTATCACCATAAGTCCAGTAATCATCAGTCACTGCACAAAGTTATTATGCTGTTATTGACTCTGTTCCCTAGGCTCTACATTGTATCCTTGTATCATACACGTTTTTATAGCTGGAAGTTTGTACTTCTTAACGTCCTTTACCTTTTCATCCATTCCCCACTCCCTTCCCTCTGGCAGCTGTCAGTCTGTTCTCTGTGAGTCTGTTTCTGTTTTGTTTTCTTTTGGATTCCACAAATAAGTGAAATCTTACGGTATTTGTCTTCCTCTGACTGACCGACTTCACATAGCATAGTACCCTCTAGGTCCATCCATGTTGTCACAAATGGCAAGATTCATTCCTTTTTTATGGCTGAGTAATAGTCCAAAGTGTGTGTGTGTGTCTGTGTCCATTCATCTATTGATGGACACTTATGTTGCTTCCATACCTTGGCTATTGTTACTTGCTGCAATGAACTTAAGGGTGCATATATCCTTTTGAATTAGTGTTTTCATTTTCATCAGATAAGTACCCAGAAGTGGAATTGATGTGTCCTATGGTAGTTCTATTTTAATTTTTTGAGGAACCCCCATACTGTTTTCTACAGTGGCCGTATCAATTTACATTCCCACCGACGGTGTGCAGGGTTCCCGTTTCTTCACATCTTCACCAACACTTGTTATTTGTTGACTTTCTGATAATAGCCATTCTGACGGTGTGAGGTGATATCTCATGTGGCTGGAGATATTATTTTTGATGTTTTATGAAAATGTTTCATTTCAGTAAAAACAGCTGTCAGAGCTGTTTTATTTGTTTTGTTTTCTCAGTATGTGCTCAATAAGCATCGAGTATTATTGTTTCATTATCACCTGAGTCCTTGCTTCAGCCAAGGTACTGGGAAAGGTGTAGACAAATCAAAGTGGAAAAGTATGCTGGTGAAGAGCTTGCAGTCAAGTAGAACATGTGGACATAGGTATAAACATAGGTCAGCGTGGTAGATGGAAAAGTAGTGATAAAGGTATGTACAAGCTTTTACAGGAGCTAAGGGCATCATTTGCATATATGCCTGACACTGAGTGATGCCAGACCTGAATTTTCCAGGATGAGGAGAAATTAGAAAGGCAGAAGATTTTGGGAAAGTTTTGGGCACAGGAAGAGTTCCAGGTAGAAACTGCTGTATTGACAAAGATTTTGAAGTATGTAAAAACATAAAAGTTCAGGGAGCAAGAAGTAAGTAAAGAGTATGTGTGAGAGTGATGAATTTAAAAGGGATGAAATGACAGCGTCTTTGTAAACCATTCCAAACAGTCAGAATTATATCTTGAAACCCAGGGGAATGTCTAAAAGATTATAGTGGACTCAGCAAGGATGCATTACCATGTAGGCTGATTTAATTAAACTGGGTTTGAGGAAGGCATTTATTATGCAAGATTATTCCTTGAAAAATACTTATCAACCTGAAATATTACAATGAACTATTTGTTGAAGTGGTTATTTGTTGCACTGACATTTTGACTGCTTTTGTTTCTTGAAAAAACTTTGAATGATATATTTGTTGGACAGGTTAGCAGTAGTGTAGGTTATTCCTAGATCAGCTCATCCCTGTCATGCACCTGTATCAGGGCTCCATTAATAATGTCATGTAGCTAGCCTTGGCCCTGAACCCTCCCCAGATGGTCCTTATGTAGGAACACTTAGTGCATATATGGTTCTTGCTCTCCTGTTCACTACACCACCCGGATTGCTTTCCAGTTTAGGCAGAATAACAGGCAAAATAATGTATGTTTTGCTGATACTTGTTCTTTTTTTTTTACATCTTCACCTGAGGATATGTTTATTGATTTTAGAGAGAGAGAAAGGGAGGGGAAGAGAGAGAGACATCACTTAGTTACCTTCTGTAAGTGCCCCTTCTGTGGATCGAGCCTGCGACCTCGGTGTGTGCCCTGACCAGAGATGGGGCAGTGCTCCAGCTAACTGAGCCACTGGCAGGGGTGCAGATACCTGTCCTTAAATACAGCTGTTGGTGTTATCCTTTTTTCAGATATTATATTTTTTTTGTCTACAGACTTTTCATGTGGATTTTTTTTAATGTCTTCTGTTTCTGTCCTCGTGCTTCTTTTTTTTTTCAACCATCTTGGATGTATAGAGTATACATATAACCGCTTTTTTAAACTTCATTGACTGCAGATTCTTTAAGCATGGCCATTTCTGGGTCTGTTTGTATCGATTGATTTTTCTTCTAGTTCTATGTTGTAGTTTTTCGGTTCTTTGAAGATCTAGTAATTTTTTGTTGTGTTATGGACATTGTAGATTTTACATTGTTGTTTTCTGGATTTTCTTGTTTATTTCTTTACCTAATGTTAAATTTTGTCCTGGCTTGCTCTTGAATATTTGTAATTCATTGGATTTTTAAAATGTTGTTTTAAGTGTTTTCAGGACTTAAAATAACCTTTAGTCTAATGTTAAGTTAGCTCTAATGAGGCTTATGAGTATTCTTTTTGGTGTATGATTTTTTTTTTCATTCTCTCTAGTGGGAACTTGAATTGCTGTGTAAGCTTTGTAGGGAATTGTTTTCTAATGTTTTTACTTGGTCTTGGTTTTTTGTTTTATTTTTTTCTCATTCTTGAATAGATCATTACTCAGCCAGAGGTTCACTGGGGACCCTTTATATTTCCAGAGATTTTTTTTTTTTTAATGTAAGTTTTTTTCTTCTTTGGTACTTTTGCCATGTAAATTCGGACCTTCCGTTTCCTCAGCTCAGTGATTTAGACTCTGGGTTTTCTCTCCCTGTGCTACAACCTAGAAATTGTCTTTCTGTGGGAAATGTTGGGATAAAAATCTTGCATTGCCTTGTTTCTGGTGCCTGAAAACTTATTTATTTATTTTAAAAGATTTTATTTATTTCATTTTTAGAGGGGAAGGGAGGGAGAAAGAGAGCGAGAGAAACATCAATGTGTGGCTGCCTCTTGCGCACCTCCTACTGGGGACCTGGCCCACAAGCCAGGCATGTACCCTGACTGGGGAATCGAACCAGTGACACTGGTTCTCAGGCCAGTGCACAGTCCACTGAGCTACAGCAGCTGGGGTCTGAAAACTTTTTTTTAATGTTGTTTTTCTATTTTTCTGGTTTTCTAGTTTAAGATGGGAAATGGGTAAATCTGATTCTTTTTACTCCATCTTGGCTGCATGCAGGAGTTCACAGCAGTTGTTTTTAAGAGATTACTGCCTTTATGGGTTGAGAATTGTGAGTCTGAGGGATGATACGACTTCTGTAAGTGAAATATAATCAAGCTATAAAAATCCACTGTCCTGTTTAATATGTAGATATTTGGATATCCTCTTCTTCTGTTGGTTTTGCCAAAGCAGTGGCCATGTTTGCTCATTTAAATTCAAATTTAGAAATAAGTTTTGCTTTATGTTAATGTGGATTAGAATTTGCTGTCTTCTCATCATTTTCTTCCTACTTTTGCTTGGTGATTGGCTCTTACTCATTTTTCTTCCAGCGATTGTCATAGTACATATGTTTTGCACATAGTAACGTTCCGGATCATTTTTGCTAGTGTAAAATGTTGAAGTGAGGGAATATGGCGTGGGTTGAAGTTGAGAGAAAGACAATATTAATATATCATTAGGGGCCTTATAAATCATTATAAGGAGTTTTGATTTCATTCTAAATTCAGTAGATAGCCTTTCATAGGTTTTGATTTAGTAGGAACAGGAATTGATAGATATGTTTAAAGCATATTTTGTACTTAGATTATAGAGGGGCAAAGAAAGATGTGGGAAGACCCATTAGGAGACCTGTGGCAGTAATTGAAGAGTTTATAGGGAAATGGATAATTTGAAGGTATATTTTGATTCTAAACTTAATAGGACACTGGTAGATTAAGTATGAGTTTTAAGGAAATGGAAGAAGCAAAAATGACATATAGGCAACTGCTGACATCAGTTGTAATGAGTAGAGAAAACATGGGCATGAATAGATTTTGAATAGTATTTAGAATAGTATTTAGTATTTAGTATAGAATAGTATTTAGAATAGATTTTGAATAGTATTTAGAATAGTATTTACACTGTCTGAGCAACCCAAGTACAAGATGGTGGGCAGTTTGACATGCAAGGTCTGGAGTGCAAAGGAGAGGTCTGGGGTATAGGTAAACCTTTTCCGACCATTACCATTTTGAAATGAACTGATCATACACACAGGAAGAGATGTACAGAGAGGAGAGGACTCAAGACTGGGTCCTGAGGAGCCCCCACACTAGTAGTTGGGTAGGAAAAGGAAGAAAGGACACATGGGGAAGAAAGAAGACCAGCAGTGTATGGTGTCAGTGAAACCAGGTGTGGCCAGTGCTATTGTGAGGGCAAGTTACTTGAGAACAGGTAGTATCTATTGATTGGACAACATGGGTTTCATTGGTGACCTTAATAAGAACCGATTTTTGGGGGGTGGCAAGAATTATATAGGAATCAGTGGGGAAAAAGTAAAAGAGAGAAAACCACTGCTTGTATGTTACACTTCACTTAATTATTTAAGCTATGATTAACATTATCTATTTTGGTTTCAGGGAGGATATCAACCCTACACTGCAAAGCAGACAATATTAGGCAGCAATGCATAACATTTCTTCATTATGTTAAAGTTTTCATCTTCAGGTAGGACGTCAGCTGACTATTTTGATTACTGCCTGAATTCCTGAGTGCATCTTCATCCAGACCCTGGTTGTTCATGGTATCTAATTGTTTTCTAGGCACCTGAAAGTAAACAGTGCTGAGAGCCATGTTCCTGTTCTTTCCTATGAGATTTTGGAGATGCAGCTTCCCTCAGTATTGATTGATGAGCTTCACGGATTACTTTTGTATATTGGACATCTATCCGAACTTCCCAATATTAATGCAGAAACATTTGGAAATCAACATCAGATTAAGGTTTGACTTATTTCATTTAATTTTTAAATGATCGGGTTTTTTTTTTCCCCTGTAAGGGATTATTCAAGAATGTGGGAAATTAGTGAAGAGTGCAACTCTGGAACCAGACTGCCTGAGTGGAATTTCTGACACCTCCTTTTATTAATTATGTACCTTTGGGCAAGTAATACTTCTTGCCTCAGTTTACCCAGCTGTATAATTGGTATAGCTTCCTAGCGGTACTGGGAGAATTAAATAGATTAAAATGAATAAAGCTCTTAGAACATAGCATACCCTAAACCAGGGATAACGGTTCTGTATTCCAATTTATAACTGCAAGTGTTTAAAAGTTTAAAATCAAATAAAATAAACTTTATTTTCTAAAATATGTGTCATCTTTCCCTACATTTTATTACAGTACAGTTTAAAATTACATTATAAAAGTTACATTTTCAAAACCACATTTTGTTTATTCCGACTTTTGAGACTTTTTCAGAATGTGACTAAAATTGTTTTGACTACTGCCTTTTCCCCCCTTTTTTAGAATCTGTATTGTTAGCATTACACAGCTTATGGATATAATTAACAGATTCTCCATAGGATAATGTGAGTTTAGGTGTATGACCAATTGGACTTCCCCATGGATTCCCTAAACTCTCAGCCTCTTCTATTCTATCTGACTTCACCAGTTTGAATAATATTTAGTTTTTAGGAACATATCTTTGTCAAAATGTAAAGTGCAACTAAATGTTTAAGTATTTCTGTGAAAATTAACAACAACAACAAAAATTGACTCTTTATGGGGGGTAAATATATCTAATAATAAAAGTAAATAGAGCCCTGGCTGGTGTGGCTCAGTTGGTTGCAGTATCATCGCATAAACTGAAAGGACGTGGGTTCGATTCCCAGTCAGGGCACATGCCTGTGTTGGAGGTCCAGTCCCAGTCCTGGCTGGGACACACATCAGAGGCAGCCGGTCGATGTTTCTCTCTCACATTGATGTTTCTCTCCCTCTCTCTCTCTCCCTTACTTCCCCTGTCTCTGAAATCAATAATCATGTCCTCAGGTGAGGATTAAAAAAAGTAAATAGAGTTCCAAATGAATTCACAGGTTTATATGTATAATCCATGGAAAACAAATAGGTAATTGCTTTGAATTAGGTCATTTAATAAAGATTCAAGGGTAGATTGTGGGAGAGGAATATTTTTCCTTTTAGATTCTAAATTTGAATGATTTTTATTTTCTGGATATCTATGAAGTGGTTAAGAAAATAATGAATAGTTTATCTGGGGACAGAAGTAAAAAAATGTGTGCAAGGGTTCTCAAACTAGGTTTTGCCCTTCATAGACTTTTTAATTAGACGAGCTTGAAAAGATAGGTTACTTGAAGATCAAAAGACTGAATTTTAAAGCAGGGGAATGTAGTCTTCAACACACAAGAAAAATCATACACTTAAATTCTTTTCTAAAACAAAAGCAGGAACATCTTATAAAAGCATCTTTCAAGACTTTATATATCTTATATTTTACCAGTATTATATATGAAAAGTAGTGCCAATTTAATTTAATTTAATTTGCAGTCAAACATCTGTCTTTTATTTTCTTGGAAATTTTTTTATTAGAAATATTATTTGGATATTATATATTACAAATATTTTTGTTTTTTTCAGCAATTAAGCTAAGTAGATTGAAGTTTTTTATATAGTTATATTTGTCAATTTTTTGCATGTCATTTCTGTGCTGATGTTAAAAATATACTTGTTTTTACATTTATCTCTTTAATTTATCTTTTTTTAAATAAAATAATGCTGTGAGGTGGGAAATCTAACTTTAATTTCTTGCAAATTAATAAATTAATAATTCTTATTGAATGACCCATGCTTCCCCACTGATTTGGCTAATGACATTTATCTATTTCTTCCCTACTTTGCTGATTTTTATTATCTATTCCTAAGTACTGTTTTATTAGTGTAGCGTTTTATTTTGTTTGCTTCTTTGATGAAACAAGTTCCATCATTCTTTCTGATTCTCTTAATACAGCCTGTGTATCACTATTTATTTTTTATAGTGTTACTAAATGTTGACTGGAAGAAGGTTATTGATAGTTAAGAGCACTGGTTTTTCAGTCAGATAGAATCAGGCTTGAATCCAAATGCATGAATTGAGAGGTAATTTCTTTACCCCTTTAACTTAAAAGATTCTTAAAGGGCATGACAATAGTATCTACATGATAGTTTAAAGTTCTCTTGTTAATGTTCTTTATAGGAGTTTTCGGATATGTATTACATTTAAAAAACATATTTCCTAACTAAAGTCTAGAACAAAATCATGAAAATAAGTGTTTTTAAAATTCTTTTACTGCCTTGCAGCTGCAGTAGAAGCAGAGGTCGGTTGGAAGGGACCTTACTATTCAAATCTATTCAGCAGCCCCAGGATGGGTCTGTGTTAAATCTTTAGGTGAAAATATATCCTATCCTGCTTTCAAAATCTCTAGTGAAAAAAATCTTGAATGAACAAGACAAAGGATTTCCCTGAGCTTTAGAATAGGGGTAGGTTAATTGATTCTTTGTCATGGTGCTTATGGAGGAGTGTTGTGATATGCCATCAAATATCTTGTAAAGTATTGAATATTATGAATTCTCAGTCACAGTTGATAATGTCACCCACAGCTTTTTCAACCATCATGGCATTTATTACATCTCCACTTGGATATCCATTGGCTGGTGCTAGAAATTCTTCAGATGCTTGGTGAAAAATTTAGTAAGTTTATGGAGTTTTGATTTCTGTCCTTTTTCTAATCTAAACTTTTATAAGTTTTAAAAATTACACAAGTAATAAGTGTTTTCTGATTTTTAAAAATCAAATAGAAGCCAAAGTAAAGGGCGAAAACCTTTTTTCCAGAGATAACTGCTGGGAACAAACAGTAGTCTGTTTATCTTTTCATGTTTTCTATTAGTATACATATATAGAAACTCATAGGTAAGAAGTTTGTTTCGATTTCTAACAATAAGTGCTGTTGTGTTATTGTTCTTTGTGGTATATATCATTTAACAGTTTTTTAAAGATTTGTTATAATTTTACTTTATTCATTTAGGGCTATATGTAAAGGGTCTATCATAATTTATTTAACCACTTTTTTTTAACATTTCAGTTTTTTCCGTTTCTCATATTACAAATAATATTATAGTGAACATCCTTGTGTATATATACATCTTTCAATACTTGTACAAGTTATGCTGTAGAATAGATTCTTAGAATTGGAGTGGCATATTACAATTTTAACACTGCATATGCTTCCTGTTGCTGTAGAGTGAATTTCCCCAGTTGGTATATACTAACTGTGACCATGCCTTTGCCTCATACTCTTGCCAGTAGCGGATATTATCAACTATTTTTGTTTTTTGTCAATAATATGTGAAGAGTGATACTGAGTCTTTATTTTTGTAATTTTCTGGTTACCCGTGAAGTTGAACATCCTCACAATTTTGTCATCTTTTTATATTTTCTTTATTAATTAGCTCATAATCTTTTGCTAATTTTTTCTGTTTTTTTAAAAATTAGTAGAAGTTTTTTACAGATAGTAATCTTTATTTCGCATGTTGCCTATATTTCTTGGTCTTGCTTTTTGGCATCTTTAGGTTCTATTTTAAGTTTAGTGATATTCTGGAAATCTTTATATGTAATATAAATTATTAATTATTTAGGTTATAAAGGTATTTATTACCTCAATACCTGCTTTTCAATTAATAAATACAAAAATACACGTCTCTGTGTGTATACTTATATATATATACATACAAACATACAAAGAATGTACACAAACATAGAATTTTTTTCTCTCATATGGACTCTGTATTTTAAATAATATTTCCTTAGAGCAATACTCAGGTGGACTTACTCTTACTCTTGACCTAGGTACAAATTTTGGCATCTGTTAAGTTTGTTTGCTCTATTTCACACCAGAAAAGCAGTTGTACATAGATTCTTTATCATTATTTTTTTAAAGAATAATGTTTTAAAGTCTTCGTTAGAAATATGGGTGAAGATTTTCTAGTGTTTACCCTCTTTTACTTTTTTCTCTTAAGTGATGCTGTTTTGTTACTTTTGAAAGATGTCCACATTAGGAAAACAAGTCTACTGAATGGTAATTGGAACAATTGAAACTTTTTTTAGGTGATTTTTATCAGTGTTCATATAGGAAAGGAATTGTAAAATTTAACTCTTATTTGCAAAAATTTGCTTTTAAAGGCATATGTCATAATTTTGTTATGTTAATTTAAAGGTGTACAGTCATTTTCCTCCTACTGTAGTTTTAAATAAAATTTATTATGTTTTTAGAACAAGTTGTGTATGGTCATCAGTTTATGAATCTGGCAGGTCACAATTTAACCAATGTCAGCCTATTTGAAGAACACTGTGAAAATCTCATTTGTGATTTACTAAACCTGTCACTCAACAGATATGACAAGGTAATGCTTTAAGAGTTTATTTGTATTTTTGATACTGGCAGTAGTCAGTCCTTAAACCATCTGGTTTAAACTGAATTTAATCTGAATTCTTGTTAATTCTTTTAATTTTATATTTACTGTTATCTGGGAGTTGAATTGGAAAATAATTTGATTTAAAGATTTAAAACAGGCTGAAATTAGTGTTTTAGAGCTGTTACTTTTTTAAAGCCTTTTCATCTTGTCAAAAAGAAATAAAAACAGGATGTTTATGATAATGACTGGAAATTTAACTTCTATTCAGTAGGAGTGGCCAGCCCTTTATAATTATCTAGCATATTGCTGTTACATAATGAAAGTAATGAGTAATTAACTAAAGTTAGTTGACTAACTTAAAAGGTGGTTTTAACTGACAAATTTTAAGGGTAGTTTTGTTTTCATAAAAGGTCTTAAATACATTTTTTACTAAATTATATTTATAGTGTTTAATACAGTAAGATTTAAAGGTGTTATATTACATATTCATTTCAAGTAATGGAAATTTATAGATATTACTGTCATTTATTTCAGATTACAAGCATAAACCTTACTTATGGGGAATCAGGATTTTTCACTTTTTTTAAATGTAGATTGTTTTATGTATTATTAGGATCTCTTAAATCTAGCCTGTATGTTTATAATTATTATAATGAGTGGATTAATCAGAAATGATATAGTAATACCTTAACAGTTACCTTTTACAATGTATCAGAAATATATATGTGAAATAATGTATATATTATGAATTTCAGAAGTTTACCTGTACTTATAAATGTAGACAATGTTCTGTATTATATAAGGCCATTGAAGATACGTGTTATAAAAATAAATTGTTTAACCTTTATAAATCTCTAATAATCGTATTTATTCTGATTTGTGAAACATTTTAGTCCCCTTTGCAGTGAATCAAAAATTATTTTCTAATTTTTATACTGCAAGTCTTTTTATTGTAGTTGATTGATTAGATCAAAGTTAGGACACCATGACGCTGAGGCCAAATCTAAGACATCCCTGTTTTTGTAAATAAAACTTTACTGGAACACAGCCGCATCCTTTTTTTACATATTGTCAGTGGCTAATGTTGTACAGCAGTGACAAATTGAATACATGTGCAGACTATATCATGAGTGGAACCTCAAATATTTAGTATCTAGCTCCTTACAGAATGTTTACTGATCATTGATGGACTAGATGTTTAACCTGAGGTTTTCTTACAAGTTGAAAATAAAATTTTTTTTCTGTGCTTTTGGTTTTATAATGAGGACTTTTAAAAGTTGATGAAATGACTTATTTTAAATAAAGAATTTTATGTAATTAAGCACAAATTTTATGCTTAAATTAAGCGATGTAAATCATCGCTTTAAAATAATTGAGAGGGTATGTGGCATGTAAAATTCTGCTATATTATGAGTAACTCATTTTGGATCTTTTCTGCAGGTTAGGCCTTCTGAAACATTAACGAATCACCATTACCGATGTTCATGCATTAAAGAATTATGGGTTCTACTCATTCAACTTCTAGACCACAGAAGTAAATGGTCTCTCTCAGAAGTAAGTTGAAATTGATGTGTTAGTTATTGTTATTGATACTAATTATATTAAATTTATGTTGCAGTGGTTTTGAGTAAGAAGAATCTTACAGTATTCCTTCTTTATAAGATGTCAGTCAACACCAAACATAGCATTAACTGAGTACTAAATACCTACTACATTTTTAATCCTGAATTGGTAATATGAAACCTCTAAGAGACATATAAAATTTGACTGTCTTATTTTCGCAAGGGTTTTTTGTTGTTGTTGGTGTTGTTTTTGTTCTATTAAGAATCTGTGAGACTAAAATATTTAATACCCTTTAGTAATTAAGGAAACATTTTAGTTAGGAAATGTGGCAGATTTAGATGTGGGGAGAAGTAAAACAGGTTTCTGTTATTCAATTTTACAGTATTTTATTTCAAGGAAGGATGAAGAAAAGCACAAAGGGGAAGATAGGAAATTTTCTCTCACCTCATTTTGAGCCAAGTCTTCATAATGGGGCTTTATTTTATTTCAAGTGTTGTAGATTAGGAGGAAAGGAGAAATCCATAGGCAAAAGTAAGTATAAACAATTCATTGTGAATTGATGCTTAAAGGTTTATGTTATATGAAAAAGTACTTTTGATATTTTATGGGGTTTTGAAGTTCCCAGATTTGCACAATTTGGGCTTTGGAAAACTGTATTTTTGCAAGTTTATAAGTACTGTATTTATTTTGAGTTATTTTAGTAGTAAATGTAATAAATATAACTAAAGTTTATTAAGTATAAATTTACTGTATTTTTATTTATTACTGAGTAAGAAAATTTTTTTCCCTTTGATTATTTGCCAGATGTTTTACTTCTTTGACATGGTAAAAATCAATTTTCTTATTTTCTACAAAGCTTATCTTTATTATTTAAGAATTTTGTGTTTTTTAGAATTGCTCTTACATTATAAATTTTAGACTTGAAAGTATAAAACATATATAGTTAGTGTAGACATGTTTATACTGGTTGCCATTAGTCTTTTTCTAGATTTTAAACAGAAAAGTAGGCATAATTGAAAATACTAATTGTAGAAAATGCATAATGATACATAGTACTTAATCTAAATGATTTGTATTTTCTTCATTTTATGTAGTAACCAGACTTAATTTGTCTTAAAATAACAAATGTTGGAGGCCATTTCATTTTTTATTTTAAAGATTTTATTTATTTTATTTTTAGACAGTGGGGATAGGAAGGTGAAGGAGAGGGAGAGAAACATCATTGTGTGGTTGCCTCTTGCGTCCCGTACTGGGGATCTGGCCCTTTGGTCCACAGCTACACCAATCCACTGAGCTACAGCAGCCACGGCCATTTCATTTTTTTAATACTACTAAAATAAGTTATATTCTCAGATTTCAAGCCATTTTATTTGGAAAGTCAAGTTAAAAGTATATATAAACGGTTTTTTATATCTCTCTCTCTCTATACAGACACACACACACACACACACACACACATATATTTGTTTATATTCTTGACAGTAAGACATTTTGATCTTCCTGCTTAAAAAAATAACCTAGTCTAGCCCTGGCTGGTGTGGCTCAGTGGACTGAGTGCTGCCTGTGAACCAGAGTGTCACAGGTTCATTTCTAGGTCAGGGCACATGCCTGGGTTGCAGGCCAGGCCCCCAGTTGGGGGCACGTGAGAGGCAGCCATGCATTGATGTTTCTCTCCTTCTCTTTCTCCCTCCCCCTCTCTCGAAGAATAAATAAATAAAATTAGAAAGAAAAATAACCTAATCTAATCATGCTGGGTATCCTGTAGCAGTATTTTAAATGTGTCAGTGAGCTTGCAGAAACTAAGAAATATTGAGGCCATATACTAATAATAGGTCAGCTGACTCAGGTCAGCTGAACACTGAAACTGCCTCATCAACTTAGACACAGTTGCTAAATTGTATAAACTTGAACATAAGCTTTCATCCATTATTAGGTACGAGTGTAGAAGATAAAGCTTAGAGTTGACCTAAGTCGAAAGCCTACTAATATACCTAACTACCCCTACATCAGGACTCCCAAAAGGATGAACTCAAAACTCAACTAAATTTGTAACAAGAATTACATGTCTTTGACTGTGGTGTATTACAGTTTAAAATTGTTTGTTATTGTAAACCAGCGAGTTCAAGGTGCCTAGATGGTACTAACATTTTCAAGCCAGTGACTTCTCAACCAGTGACATTGTCAGTGAGCATGGACAACGGGTGGGTACTTAAATCCACAGCTTCCCACCTAACTTCCCCCAAAATATAGACCAGCAAGAACAAATGTAAAAGACATGTTTATAGCATAACTACAAGATAACTACAAGAACAAATAAAACTGCATATGTAAAAAACATGTTGATAGCATAACTACAAGACAGGAGTATTCAAAGCTATAAATTAAAAGTAAAAATCACCAAAGCTCTACCGCAAAACTCTCTAGCAAGCAGGGGTAGTCAGAAAAATTGCTCAGAAGAGAGAAGAAGGGAACCAGTAGTAGTCATAAAGTTGGTCTGAAACCATCACCAGATTGTGAAAATAACTGCAGAAGTTTCCTTGTAGATCAAAGAATTGATTACAGAATAGGAACATAAAAGTGTGTGTGTGGCTTGAGGAGCCAGTCTTTGAAGGTAAAGCTTCTGGAGAATAAAGCGAAAAGGAAGTGGTTTCCCCTTGGTGACTGGTGAAAGTGACGGGAAGTAAAAGCAGAAAATGTATGGTCTTGTAAACCAAAAGAGACACAAACAAAAAAACCCTAAACTTTCTACTGCCACCAAAAAATAAGTAAGTAAGTAAAAAAATCCAGTGAAGGATGGGACTTTGATACATTGACAAAAGAGGGATCACTGAACTAGGAATCCTAAAGTAGTCCAAATCTACAAAGTAAAAAGAAGGAAACCAAACAGGTCTTTCTAAAGTTACTACAAGAAAACAGAATTGATCCACTTTCACCAGTGATACCCTCTTTCTCTCGGAAACAATTACAAAGCAGAAGAAAATTGTAAGACAACATTCCAGATGGAATTAAATAGACAGGCATTTGGGTTTTTAAAAAAACACCTTGAATAAGATATTCCATTGTTAAAATAAATAGACTAAGAACCAGGAATGAATGAAGTAAATTGAATGCAGGACAGAAATGGAAATAAAAACCATTTTATAATTGACTAAATTAGAAGATTCCCAAGGAGAATAGACTCAAATGAAAATTTAATAAGGGGCATGGAAGAAAGGCAACCAAAGGAATAAAAATTAGATAAAGGAAGATAAAGGGTTAGAGAGAAAATGGTTGAAATGGAAGATAGGCAAAGAATAACTATATATTTAAATAGAGTCCCTAAAGTATAAAAAACAATAGGATATAACTAACAATTCAAAACAATTAATGAATCCAAGAAAACATTTCAGAAATAAAAGAGGAGCTAAGTCTGCACATTGAAAGGGCCTACTGGATAACTGGACAGAGTAACTCAAAATAATCCATGCTGAGACATAACCTACTAAAACTAGTTGACTTCAAACACACAGAAAATGTCTTCAAGTCCTCTAGGAAATATTCAAATCCTCCAGGCAAAAACACCCCATAACTTATAATAGCAAAATAATTTGACCTGTACTAGACTTCTCAAAAACGACAGAAAAACCAGGCAAATGTGGAGCATTTAAAAAGACTCAAAAAGCCTTTCTCCTTGCGCAAACACAACCAGAAGTCTGTGGTCCAGAGGAGGACCCTCACCTGGCCATGCCCAACACCCTGGTCTCAGACTTCTAGCCCGTGGAACAGAAATGATGTAACAGTGTGGCACAACAGAACAAGCTCTCAGCTTGGAGAAAAGGAATTTAGGTCCCACCTTTTACTCTGTGGAGATTACATGAACTGTAACCATGGGACACTCCCATAATAAAAAGCTCAAGACTAACGAAGTGTCCAACCCAAAAGGAAACAAAACAAAGATGTTCTTCTAAAACAATAAAGAAGGAAGTTAGAAATTACTCTGCATAACCTGACATGCAGTGGTTTTGAGGACTAAGATGGATATGGATTAGTTGAGAAGGAAAAACAGAAAAAGCAATTGAAAGTTTCAGGAGGAATAGAGATGTTTCTCTCTGTCATCTACCTGGGAATTAATGGTAGCACAGAATGCCGACAGCAGACTAAGACTCACAGGATCTGTTGTTAGGAGCACTCCAGACCACAGAAAGCAGAGATTTCTTTTTTTCTACCTTATACAAGGATTTTTAAAATTTACATTGTGACAATACTGGTTTATACAGTGTACTCACTTTATTATTATTATTTTTTTTTTTTGAAGAAACTGTGTGTACACTATAATTCTTGCCAAAAGAAATACTTAGTTTTCCCTACCCTCTGTCCGGGTCCCCCATTCCTGGAATGAGGGAGGGAAATACTGAATGGGATTTGAAGTTTTCCCACTGAGAAAGGGACATTTTCTACCACCAGGTCAGTGATTAAAGGATCAATCCTCTAAGGAAATTTTCCAAAGGGGAGAGGAAGTTCAGGGTTATTAAGTTATTTTCAACTGTTGTCTGGGCTTCTGCTGACCCCTGTGAAGGCCACAGGATGCTACTTTTCAGGGGAACAGCAAAAGAAGCAATTAGAGAAGCCTAGGAGAAGCTTAGGAATGTTTGGGAATGTACACATGCCACAAATGATGTAGAAACTTCAAGAATGAAAATAAACTGATTTGGTCAAGGACGTATTTGTGTCCCAGAATATATTCTAAACATGTGGCTAATACTGGGTATATCTGTATGAGTGTTTTCCTAAAAACCCAACACGCATTGTCTAGTAGACTTCAATTAGACTTCAGTTTAGTTTTCCGGAAGGGAAGGAAAGCAAATTAATATTCTTTGAATGATATTGTAAGTTTAAGTCAACTGTTCAAATAACAGAGTCAGAATATATAAAGCTGGGTTTCAGTGCAGATTTATTTGATGCCCCAACCCATGTTTTTTCCACCACACGATTATGTAAGAGAGTGTGTGCTTTGTGAGTTAGAAAAGGAAAATGAAGGAATAACTGAAATAATTTACTTTCTTTTGGAGAAACAGACCTAAATATGTTTTATGTGCACTCTCACATTCCCGAAAGTGATATGAATGTGAGGTTGGGGACACCTGTGCTATACCATGTGCAATATAATAGTTTTGGGCCTGTATACATTAATACTTAAGCTGTCACAAATATGTATATATGTTGACACATTTAAGAATTACATACAGAATGTTACAAAAATTTTCCGTGAAATAAAACCTTACAAATGCCAGAAAAAAAAGAGACTCAAAAAGTATGGACCAAGGATTTTATAACCTTGACCCTAGCAGTCCCACTTCTAGAAATTTACCCTTAGTATATACCTGCAACAATTCAAAACTGTATATGCACCAGGCTGTTTATTGCCACATTGTGTGTAAAGGCATAATATTAGAAACTATTTAAATGCCCACACATAGAAGAGTGTTTTAAAGAAACCATGAGATATCTGCCCATTGGTATATTATACATTTGTACAACAGAATGAGGAAGATACATGATCTGATAATGGAGTAATTTCTAGAATTTATTGTTAAATGAAATAAGTGCAAAAAATATTTAGAGGATGCTACATTTTTATGTAACAAAGTTGAGGAAGTAAGGAAATATATATTTAGTTGTGCACAAAGAAGTACAGGAAAAGGAAATCAGGAACTATCGTGATTGGTGGGTAGGGATGGGAGATTGGTGAGTGAGAATGGAGCAAAAGGATTTTGATGTGTTGTGCTGACTTTAGAACCGTGTTGCTTTTTTGGGTGCTCCAGAAATAAGTCAACATGTATGGAAAGGGGGGATTTGATAGAATATAATGAAAAACAGTTGCCCCTAACTGTACTGCTAGTGAATAACACACTGAGGGGTCGGTAGGGAGAGGACTAACCTAGGTAACTTAAATAGAATGCACTGTTCTGATTATGTACTCTGAAGGCTAAAGGCAAAAAATCCCAAAGAACGAAAACACTGTCAATAGTTCAAATACTGGACTCCTGTTAGATTTGTCTTTTACAGTGTTACATGTGGATTAGCAATTTTAAGTGTACTTTTTTTTATACTCTAAAACTGAGCAAATTTGTAAGTATGTTGTGAGTAATTAGAGCCAACTAAGAAAATTGATAGGGAACTGAGTTATAAATATGGAAGGAGTGAGAGCTAGAGCAAACCCTCATGTGTTCAGTTGGATTGAGGTATCAGTATGAAATAATGGTTTTTAATAATTAGAACTGGCTATAGATGTATATGTGTGTGAACGTGCATACATTTTCCCCTTATCCACTGAGGAGGCCTAGAAACGATGATAGGGAGCAATTTCTAGCTATGTCTTGGTCCTGAAATAACCATTTTCCAGGGAAAGGAAATAAGACTCCTTTAGTAAATGATCAATTCCAGGCTGCGGCTTGGAAAATAAGAAAACGAGACTGGGACATTTTGTATCAGGAACTAAGGCAGTGCTAAAAAAATGATGAGGACATGTCAGAAGGACATGAGAGCCAACATGAAAATCTTCCACAGGTCAGACCTGAAATAATTTGAGTAACAAAATGACAGAAAAGGGTTGTAATCTATACAAGAGTTGGTCAGTCCATACTGATATAAATAAATGAATAAATGGAGAGAAGGGTAACTCTTCCTAATAAATGTAGAAGTAATGATGGAATTAGAAAATCACCAGTTGACAGCCCCCATAGTAATAATTTCAGGCAAATATGCTCAGTGGCTGCCAAAGTATGATGAACAACAGATACTTAACATAACTTGGTAAGTATCTCTATGTGATACTTACCAGTTATAAAGGGAGTAGTAACTTTACAGTGAAGAGAATCCGGCAGATATCAGCTTAACCAAGTGATCCAAGTAAACCAATTACAGGACATATTGACACTGTATACCCTCAGTATGATGCATTGAAAGGACAAAAATGTTTCTTTGGCATTCCTGCCAAAAATGCATAATGTAGACCTAATCATGAAGAAACATTAGTCAAACCTAAGTAACTGGCCTATACTCTCTGAAACTATCAAAGGCATGGAATACATATCTGAAGAACAGTTACAGATTAAAAGAAACTGAGGTGACATGCTCGCTAACTGCAGTGTGGAGAATAGAGAGGATGTCTGATAGTCTTCTCATTATAGTTCCAAAGGAGAGGAAGTAAAAGTGGAACAGAGAACATATTTGAAGCGGCAATGACTGAACATTTTCCAGTGTTAATGAAAGCTATCACATTAAGAAACCCAGTGAATTTCCCTTAGGGTAAATAGAAAGATAAGCACACTGAGATACAATATAGTGAAACTTCAGAACATCAAAGACAAAGAGAAGAGATTGAAAGCATTCAGACAGAAAAATGTTGCTTTTAGTAGAGTGACAATTAGACTGATAGCTAACTTCTCAACAACAGTGGAGGCCAGTGGGAATGATATCTTCATTGTATTAAAACAAAGTAATTGTCAACCTAAATTTCCTCATTCAGAAAAATCTCTCGAGTGAAGTGAAACAAAAGTTATTTTCAGTGAAGCAAAATTGAAGGGAATCCTAAAAGATATAGTTTATGCCAAAAATAATGATGCCAGAATGGAGGTTCTGAATGAAAGAAGGAATAAAAAACAAAGAAAGTGGTAAATGTTTTGTATAAATCCATAAAATCTAGTGGAATTAAAAGGCAGAGTTTAAGTACAAAGTAATATTGGCATGTAAATTGGGAGGGCATAAATGAGTTAGAGTATTTTGAGGTTCTTGTTTTGTCTAAGAGATGATATAAATTTATCAAGGCATTTGGACATACGCTGTTACTTCTAAGGTGATCACTGTAACAAGAGAAAGTAGACTAAACTTACAAGCTGGAAGAGCGGAAAAAAATGAAATAAATATTCAACCCATAAGAAGGCAAGAAGGAGGAATTGGTGGAAAAATTAGGTGTACAAATAGAAATACAGAATAAGATGGTAGTTTTAAAAGTAAACATGACATTGCATTAACTGCAAATGGACAACTAAATGCTCATTTTAAATATATACTTTTAGAACAGGCTGTAAGCTGTTTACAATCTAATCTAAAACAATACAGAAGGGTTCAGAATTAAAAATATATATACAAGAAAGGTAATTATAAAATTAATGTGGAGAAATATTAATATTTCTTTAAAATAAACAAAAGCACTGTCATTTCATATTGATAAAAGGTACAAGTTACCAGGAAGATAAAACAAATTAAAAATTCTACATGGCTAATAACATGGTACTAAATGTAGAAAATAAAAGTTGACAGAACTACAAAGAGAAATATATACTTAGAGATATTGAAATACATTTCTAAATAACCTACAGGTAAAAGAAGATACAATGGAAATTTTGAAGTATTTTTAAAGGAAATAACTAACGTACAACTAAAAGCTTTGGAACTGCAGCCCCGGATATAAAGAAGGAAATTATAACTTTATATGCAAATGTTAGAGGAAAAAATGGAAACTAATGAGCTAAGAAGTTAGGAAAAAAATTCTTTTCTAGTAAACCCAAAGAAACAGGTAGCAAATAAAGCTAGCACAAATTTTTGAGATTGAAAATAATAAAAATGACCAAACCAATGAAAAAGATCACAACAGTCAAAAATTGGTTCTTCAGAAAGGTTACTAAAATTGGCTAATCTTTCTTGAGATGAGTATAGAGTCAATGTTAGAAATAAAGGAATTTGACTTTAGGTTCTACAGACACTAAAAAAAAAAAGTTGAGATATTGTCAACAACCTCATACCTAATAATGTGGATATATGAAATGGACAACAACCTAGCAAAATGTCATAGTAAAACTCATCAAATGTTCAACAATTGTAAACTAGGTAAATAGTTCTATCATATAGTCATATATCGGAATATTCTGTTGAACTGTGGCTATGCACATTCATTTCGATGAATCTCAGAAACATAATATTGAAGAAAAGAGGCAAGTTACCAAAGAATAGAAACAGGCCACTTAATAGATACTTCTCCACAGAGAACATACAGATGGCCAATAGACATATGAATATATGATCATTGTCACTAATCAGAGAAATGCAAATTAAAACCACAATAAGATATCACTTCATACCTGTCAGAATGACTATCATTAATAAATCAACAAACAAGGGTTGGTAAGGATGCGAGGTAAAAGGAACCAAGTGTTGGTAGGAATGCGGATTGGTGCAAAGCAGTATGGAGTTACCTCAAAAAATTAAAATGAAATTGTTTTATGACCCAGCTATTCCATTTCTGGGAATATGTCCAAAGAAACCCGAAACACTAAATCAAAAGAATGTGTGCACCCCTGGGTTCACCGCAGCATTATTTACAATAGCCAAGACTTGGAAGCAGCCCAAGTGCCATCAGTACATGGGTGGATAAAAAAGCAGTGTTACATTTACACAATGGGATACTACCTGGCCATAAAAAAGAAGGAAATCTTACCCTTTGCAACATCATGCATGGACCTGGAGAATATCATGCTAAGTGAAATAAGCCAGTCAGAGAAAGACAAATACCATTTGAGTTTACTTGTAAGTGGAATCTAATGAACAAAATAAACAAACAAAATAGACTCATAGATACAAGAGCAGACCGACGGCTGCTCTTGTATCTGTCAGAGGGGATGGGAATTGGGGAGGTGGGTAAAAAAGGTGAAGGGATTAAGCCAAAGAAAACCAAATACAAAATAAAACTCAGACACAGATAACAATATGGTGATTACCACAGGGAGGGGGGGAGTTGCAGGAGGTAGAAGAGGGGAAGAGGGCAAAGGGTTCAATAAGTGGTGATGGAAGGTAATTTGACTTGCGGTGGTGAACACATACTATACAGATGATATATTATAAAATGGTGCATCTGAAACCTATATAATTTTATTAACCAGCATCACCCCAATAAATTCAATAAAAATATTTATAAAAGAATAAAAACATCCATTAAAAGAAAACAAAACAACAAGATGTAAAGCCAGAAATGTGTGATTTGGGCTTATATATGTATGTGGCAAAACTTACAGAAACATGGGAATGATTTATTATAAAAGTCAGGATAATGGTTATTCAGGTTGGGAGACAAAGACGTGATGTGGGAACATGGGAACATGTAGGATCTTTCTAAAATACTACTCATTTTCTAATTCTTAACATGGGTTTCTTAAATTATTATTTTTTATAATTTCATGTATTTGGTTTACATTCTCCTTTGCATGTATATTTTGTTATAAAAACAGAAGGAAAGCCCAAATCAGAGATTATCGGGTCAGTGTCTATTTTAATTGAATCATATTACCTCTCTTTCTATAGTCATTTTGGAACTGGTTGAATAAACTACTTAAAACACTCTTTGAAAAGCCAAGTGACCAAAGAAGACCTTCTCTGCCTGTAACCCAGCCCAGGGATGCAGTAGGTTTTAGTTGGTGGATTATTGCTCATGTAGCATCACTGTACCAGTTTGATCGCCACGGAGCACCAGGTGAAATGGTAAGATTTTATTTTTTTTAAACTTTCTGATATTACCGATTAATACATAATTTTGGTAGGCAAATTAGAAAGTTAACAGAAACAACAGCAAAAATCAGGTAATAAGCCTATAGGGATATATTCAGCTTTGAATCTAGAAGCTGTAGATATCTTGAAAAATCATAATCTTTATGTTTTTATTGTTTAAGAAAAACAATTTGTAGAAGAGTTGGGATCTAGTCCTGTTTCTTTTACTAAGTGGCTGTACTATCTTCAGTGAATTACTTAAACCTTTCTGGGCCTCTCTTCCCTCATCCAGAGACCATGGGATTGGATTTTTGGAAGATTCCCTTTATTTCCAAAATCTGTAAGATTGCCAGAGGGAAGGCACATTTCCCAGAAATGAATTAGTAGGTTTTGTAAATAATTTGATAAACTTATTTCCTCAAAATAACACTTCGTCATAGAAACTTTTTGCAAAAGTTATTTTCAGCTATTAAATGACCATGAAGTTTACTTCAAATAGAATGACAGATTTTACAGAAACATTTTTTACAGTGTTATTTAAAAAGTGCTGTGAATAAAACCAGCTGGTAGATGTATTTCTTTGAAGCCCTATTTGTATATAATTTCTTCCATGTTCAGAAGTGACTAACATAGCATTGTATCATTTCATCAGTTCCATAAAATAAACATCTAGAGTCTTGAAGCCAGTGTGCCTATATTTTCAAAACTGGTCCTTTTTCTGGGAGTGGTTCTTTAACCTGGCTGATCATCAGACCTACCTTTGAGTTTTAAAATTCAGATTTCTGGGTCTCAACTCTGGATATCCTAATTTAGTAATCTGTTTTGGAGTTTGGGAATCCTTATTTTTAAAAACTTTTCTGGCTTTCCTGTGTTTCTTTATGGAAGACATTTCTTGTTGGACTTCGCAGATTTTCCTTTCTTTGGAAATTGGGCGTGAGAAAACTCCATGGAATCCGAGGGTCAATTAGTATTGACATTGTGTCATAGAAATGGAAAGGGCCTCATGAGGTCCTCTAAATGATCCCCTTAATAATAAAAGCCGTGGTAAGGGTGTCCCAAGATAAAGTAAAAGAGAGTCGGCAAGTGCTCTGAGTTCACAAGCAGCTTAGCATCAGTGTATTTCAGAGCTCTACCATAGCCCTGACTGGTGTGGCTCAGTGGGCTGGGCATCATCCCACAAAGAGAAAGCTCGCTGGTTCAGCTCCTGGTCGGGGCACATGCCTGGGTTGCAGTTTGGTCCCCATTCAGGGTGCATACGAGAGGCAATGTTCTCTCTCACACCGGTGTTTCTCTCCCTCTCTTTCTCCCTCCCATCCCCTCTCTCTAACAAATAAATAAAATAAATACAACAAACAAATAAATAAAATCTTTTTAAAAAAGAATTCTGCCATACATTGAATGAGGTCAATAGAAGGAGCTTCTCACAGAGAAGGATTGTATGTCCGTTGCTTCTTTATATGCATCTTTACCATGCTGATACACAGTAAATACTCAATAAATGTTAGCAATTACCATTAATCTTATAGTGTCTTTTACTGAGTATTTTTGTGGAGTTAACATGATAATGTTTCACATCTTAATTATTAAGAATACTAGAGCAACATTAAAAGAACTAAAAAAAACCTACCTACAATTCTTAGGTCTTTACTTAGCATTTTTATTTCTCTTCCAACCTGAATTCTTCCAAGTACCTATTTCTGATTCGAATTGGGATTAAATAAATACCTTAATTTCTTAAGCGGTTCTGAGTCCCCATTGAATGGCTATTATAATATTAAGTGCCAATGATAGGATACACATGAGACAGATTGTACTGCCTCTTTCTTCAGCGAACAGGTTTTCCGGTTATTAATGCTTGTTGGATCCGCGTTATTTTGAGTGAGTGGTGTGTGTCAACAGCGGTTGCCGTTGAACCCCAGCAGCCATGTTAACATGCGTCGTTACTGTTACTATTGTGATGTTGAATTGTACTAGCACAGACATCCACACTGCTGAAATCATTCTTCTATTTCATACTGAGAAATCCATGGGAGATGATTTCTTTTACTGGCTGCATCAAGATAGTAAATGAATTTTCTATATTTAAAATAGCTTAACTTTTGTGTTTTAATATTTTTCAGCAGTTCTTGTGTGATTTTTTGTCGATACATGTTTTTTAAAATCTTAATTTTTTAAATTATGTGAAAGGTTTTCAGAGGAAAGAGCTATGATATTTGGAAAAGAACCTTTCATGTGATACAAATAATACAAAGGTGCAGTGTGTATATGCATGTGTTTGTGTACAATACACCACTTTTATTCATGAACCCTCAAAAGAGTCAAATATTTCTGGACAAATATTTAATGGCTTTTAAAGAAAAACTCAAGCTCTCCACATTAGTAATAGTTTTCATTAGGATTCATACCTGTAGCATATTGCATTTGTAAATTGTTTAAGATCTCATGGTGACTGTTCAGTTTTTGTCTCAGTGAAGCATTATGAAATAAGTGAGAGGGTAATACGTACGTATTACAAGTGTAGAAACTGAGGTACAGAGTGCGTAAGTGTCACTCTATTTTTCTCACCTAAACTCGGTACTAGGGTTCCCCTAAGGAGCACTTCTGCAGAGCAGGCCGTCGACAGGGCAGCCCTGCCCACCAGTGTGCCACTGACAGCCCCAGGTTATGCCCGCTGTCTCCTCTTCCCATCTGGCTAGTTCTTCCTTGGACTCTGAAAAGTCTCTCATTTCGTTTATAAATCATGTAATCTAATCCGTGAACATAAAGACATATACTGTCTTATCAGAGCTTATATAGGATGTTAATTTGGATCTTGGATATATTTAGATTAGAAGTTTGAAAATTACTGAACTTTTTTTTGTCTCCTTAAGATGTTCTAGCATAGCCAGCTACCATAAAGAACGTGGTTATGTATTAAACATGCTTTATTCCACTAAAGAGTTATCTGGTGTGAGAGGATGATGTGAAGTAATAATGGTTAGTCCTATGTTCTGCAGGAAAGAAATATCTCTGGTCTTGTGTTAACCATAGAGATGTTTCAGTTTTTAAATGTGAACTTCTTTGCCCCGAGGTGAATGTGAAATCTGTACATTTTAAATAGGTTTCAGATATAGTTAATTTTTTTTATTTTAAAAGTTTCTGTAAATGGACTTTTGCTGTATATGGATTTAGATCACAAACTTGCTAACTGTATACTATAGGTCTGTAAGGAAATTTGTTATCACTTCTCATATTAGAGGCTTAAATTTTCATATATTTCTGCCTAATGCTTTTCTCAACCTAGATAAGAGTGTGTTATCCTCTCACAATCCTAATCATCTATTTTAAAAGCAAATAGAGTTTAAGGAGAAAAATTAACTTTCGATCATTGCAAGCATCGGTTTAATAGTGCATCGCCTGCCTATGCAATAGTGCAGTCAGTCAGGCCAACTGATGCTCTTTGAAACACCTGGAATGGTGAGCCAGTAAAGGGGTGAAACGTAGCCTTAGAATGAGAGTTGTACCAGGCCTCCCAGTTCACTGGAAGTGGAGCTTTGGGGGTCTCTTACATTTCTGGTGGAGTTACCATGTTTACTGAAGCTTCAGTTGGTGTTTAATTTTGATAGTGGGATAAGAAATGTAAAATAGCCCAGACGATGGCCAGCTACTTTTTCTCTTTCAGTGGAGTTAAGCTACCTATAACTTAGTATGTAGGAAGAATGCTGTAGCCGCTCCAAGTTAAGTTTTCCTGTGGAAGAAATAGCTGCATTCCTTTAATACATATTCCTTACGCAGTCTTGATTTTGGCATGATGTGGTTGCTATTCTGTCCTCTGAGTTATGGTGTATTTTTGTTTTAGATTATAGCCACACAATACTGATCCATAGACTTGAAATTCTCTGGACAAGAGTTACACTACTTTTTTATAACTCCTGTGATTCAAATGCCTTTATTGAACAGAATAATTGAAATATACTTTACTTGCTATACCATAATCTAATTTATAATTAAGAGCAGTAGTTGTGATGCAATAATATTTTCTTCTTTCCTAGAGACAAATGGAATCAAATTGGAACTTTGTAGAAGAACTGCTGAAAAGGTCCATCAATGTTCAGGTGTGCATTTAAAGTGAGACAATTTGTGGGCTTTGCTAAATTTTTATGTTATAGATTATATTTGTAAGAATCAAGAAAACTTAAAATGATTTAAATAACAAACTTAGTTTACTTATTAATAACCCGTGATAGAAATAATCATTCTTTGTTAATGAAGTATCAATGTACAGTAGTTCCTATTCTTGACTGTCCTTTGAAGGTTTTTATTTTTAACACCAAGTTGTCGGTTAAAGGACAAAAATAATTATCTGAGTAGGTGACTTTGACAAAAATGTATTCAAAATAAGTAGTAGATGCTTCAGAACTTAAGCCATTCCTCGGCTGAATAGTATCAAGTCTAGGAGACACGATGAGGGAGATAGTCAGTGGCATTGGAAATTCAGCTCTGTCCTCATCACAGCAGGAAGGGGACTTGCCTTGCTGAGCAATTTGTCTTAAGGCTTGAATCATACTCTAACTGATAAGGTCCTAGTTTCTGAGCCCTCATTTCATACCTTATCATTTTCTCTCTGCAGAGCTGTTCATGTAGTGCTGCTTCATGGCCCACAGGTCAGATTTGACCTCCTTTTAAAATAGTTTTAAATGTGTTCTTCATCACAACTTTAAACATCCTGTACTGTAGTTCTATAAAGTTTTGTAATGTTATTTATCTAAGAGTTTAAGGAAAAATTTTAGTAAAGGATTTTTTAAATTTTGTAAGTAGGTTACTTTTATGTTAAATACAGATCATTAAAACTTGAAGAGGAATGAAAAGGAAATATGGTAGTAAAAGATTGCTCTCTGTATAGCCTACACATGCACACACACACGCACATACACACACATGCGCGTGCACACTCGCACACATTTATTTTATAGCCATATCTTTGAAAATCGAAATAGCTTGCAATTTTTTCCATTTTCTATGTTAATTCTTAATATTTTAGGTGAAACATATAAGTACATTTAGTTATACGTCTTCTAAGGATGAGCTGAGAATTCTAGGTTAGAATTCCAAAGACTTCACACATTTAATTTGTATCAGAAACAAAAGAGCTATTATTCCAATCATTGTAAAAGTTTTGTTTTATTTTTATTTTTTCTATATCATTTTAGTTAGCTTTATTCTCTGTTCTTTTTGAGAACATATTGATTTGGTAACTCAAAACGTTTCTTACCTGTATTTTTAAATTCAAGGATGTAGGGAATCACTAAAAAATGGTCATATATATAACTGTTAATCCAATCTTAATGCCTTACCATAGCTTAGAAAAGTCGTAAACTTACTTTCAGCTTTAACAGTTTTTAATGCATGTTTTTTTCCTATTAGGTTTTAAATTACATACTGTTTTCTTAAAATGCTATAAAGGTTCATATGGATAAATATCCATATACCCATAATGGTCAGCAGGAGAATTTATCGTCTCTCATCCATAGAAAGGTTTGCTTTTTGACTAAGAGATTGAAAACTCTCTTTAAACACATTTAGTTGTTTGAAAATTAATATTTTTTTCATTTGGATTGTGACTTCCTATAATTTTGATTTTAAATGAAGGAAACATTATCTTCAAAAATACTTAGTCGGAATGTCTTATTCACAATATGATAAAACTTATTCTGACATTGCATAGTATACTTTTACAATATAACTAGTATTTTAATGGTGCATTTGAAGATAATTCTTGGAAGTAGGGTGACCATCTGGATTTGCCCGGCTTAGGTTTTCCTGAAATGTGGCATTTTCAGTGTTAAAACAAGGGAAGTCCTGAGCAGACTGGGACAAGCCAGTCATTCTAGAAGTTGGGATAGTACAACTAATCTAAGAAACTTTCTCTCTGAATTTTGGTCTAGTGTAAAGACACAGTAGTATCTTTTCTGTGAAAGAAGATGCTATTAATAATATGTACAAAGGAATAACTCATTCTCTAGTAATCTTTCAATTTGTTCATGCCTTGATCGTATCAAATTAGATTTTATAAATAGTATCGGACTACTTGCTGGAGTTCTTGAAACCAATTTTGTTGGGTGCAGTAGGTGGTCATCAAGAATAAATAATATGTTGGGATGAAGCTATAAGCTATCAATTTGGTTATTATCTGTTTTCCCCCATTGAGGTACATTAAAATCTGACCATGTTCATGTGCTTGACTAAATCTCCAACAGTGAAAGAGGTCATTTGCAATATTTCAAAAAAAAAAACAAAACACGTTCCACATTTAAAGCAGTGTTCAAATAAAATTGATAGGGACTATAGTTTTAATTAAGCAAATAATGTTCCAAATCTTGTTTTAGCTAGAGGGGATCTTCCGGAAACAGACATTAAACTTTTTTAGTAAAGAGAATATATATTCAATTTTACTTATATGGGTACAATTTGAATAGTTAGGCATTTCCTTTAAAAACAGTTTTTTAGTGGTAATCCTATTTAATATTTGTGAATGATAACAGTAAACATTTATTCTACCTCTAAGGCAGCATTATTGTTTTCATATGAAAAGGGAGATTTTTAGTTTTATGCTACCTATTTTTTAAAGACTCATTCTCTGAGATCACAAACGGTCATAGAAGGGCATAAAAAGAAATCTTAAGCAAGTCTAATATTTTTTAAACATTATTTTCATTTTTCAAAGAATTTGGAGAACCCATGGCTAAAAACAATTCAGAATATGATTAGACCTGAATAATGTGGAACAATAATCTTTTAATTACTAACTCAAAATCTTTGTGTTTCTTGGACAGAAGGATCTTGACTAGGATATTGAAGTTAACTCTCTTTGTTCAATCCTAAAAATAACTCTAGTCAGACCGAGTAAGAGTTACTATTTAGCTTCCAAATAAATTTTTCTAGGGTAACTTTTTTCACTAAACAGTTATACACACACATGGCTGAAATGAGACGCCCAGAGAGCCCGTAGGCAGGGTCTTGTGAAAAATGCAGAAGCTCCACTATTGCGACAGGCGAGTTCAAGGCTGTGTGGGAAAGAGGCTCCCAGGACTGGCTTATTATAAAATCTTTAATCAGAGAGCATGGCTTTTGATGTCTTTAATCAAATCTTTTAGTTTAGATAGAGTTTGACCTTAACTCTCACAAAATTGAAATATATCAGCTTAAGGTATAATACTATGAACCTGTTGCATTTATTATTTCATCATTAAGAACCAACATTTGACCTAAAAAAAAACATTTCTTTTTTACAGGCAACAAAATGATAACTGTTCCTGTGCAAGCACTGTACTTAGCATTTAATTGCATTCTTTCACTTAATGAACATGACAATCTTGTGTAGTTTCATTTTACACATTAAGAAACGGGCCAGGAGGGTGGTAAGGAGCTTGCCCAGGTTCGCGCAGCTAGCTAGAAAATGGTAGAATCAGGAGTCGAATCTTCATATGTGTTTTACTTACTGTATTCTCCCTCAAAGCATCTGACTTTGTAGGATTCTTAATAAAACTCATTTTATTTTCGTTATTTCTATTTTAATTTGCTGCTATGTGTTTGATTAGTAATCCATTTTGGTATCTAGATCTATTTTGGTGATACTCGCGGCAAGCATATCAGTTTTCCATATTGTTCTTTTTCCCCCTCTACAATAAGTGTGTGATGGGGAAAATCTAAGGTTGGAAGAAATTAACATACTCAGTTGTTCTCAGATATTCTTCTTCACAGTAGTTCAGCTCTCTTTATTTTTCCGTTATGAATTTGAGATAAACTGTTGCCTACTCTCTACTATTGTATATTCTTATTTCTGCCTATCTGGATTTGAAAATGGGCAAATCCTTTGTCTCCTTAATTCCACAAGTGTGAGCACACAGTTTTTTCAAGGAAATTTTAAAGGAAAAACTAAGGGGAAAATGGCTCAACACAGTAATGGTTGAATATGCAGAAGACAAAAATATATTTTATAATAAATAGTGTTTATAATTAATTATAGGCTAAAAAAACCCATACTCTTAAAATCACAACCAACTGATTGATTACCTGTGTTGGCAGAACTGGAGAAAATGGTATTTTTAAAGCCATTTCTTTTCATTTTAATCTGTAGCCACTAGCAGGAAAATGAAAGGAAATTTATCTTCGTTCTTTTTAAAAATTAAAAGTACAAACCCCTTAGGATGCCGTATTTAATTTCTCCTTGATTGGCTAGAGTGGAAAGAGCAAGGGCTCTGGCCTTACAAACTTTGATTTAAGTCTTGGTCTGGTCACGAAGCAGTTTTGATTAAATCTGGTGTCCATTAAATGTTCATTTCTTTTTCCCTCTGTTTTTGGAGGGTTTCATAGATTAGTATGTATAACAGGCTTTGTAGTCATAAATCCTAATTTCCAAGTGGACTTTAGTAAGCCATTTATAACTTCCAAACCCCAGCCTTCTTTCCTGTGAAATGAAGATCATAAAACTGGGATGCTATGAGACATACATGAACTTAGATATGTAAATGTCACATAATATCTGACTCATACTTGGTATTTAAACCTTTTATTTTTTGCAAATTTCACTTATGTGTATGGCTTAAATACCTCTCTGTGGATTTACATGTATGTAAAATGAGTTTCAGATTCCAAATAAAACACAGCTCTTCAAAATGCACACACTTTTTTTATAAACCCACTTTTTAACCTTGCAACATAGTGTGATTAGTATAATCATGTCAGTAGTATGCCACCAGAGCGAACTTAGGCCCAATTTAACATTCCCATAATAAAATCAGAGAATGTTAGCCATGGACAGAACGTTGTCATCTTTGGTTAAATGCAAAGAGCTAGAGAAGCTAAATGTCTTTGCTAAGCCTTTTAGCTACTTGGTGAAGAGGCACCAGTACCCAGATCTTAGCTTTGTTCATGCAAAATTTATGGAGTCTCTTTGGTGAACCAGGCACTGTGCTAGGCCCTGGGTATATTATCCCAAGCCCTCAGAGTTCATAGACATTTGAAGGCATATTAACATTAAATTTAACAAGGTAAGTACTATGATACCGGGGCATGTATTGTACTGTGGAGTATATAAATGGAAGCCACTGTTTAGCATGGAAATTAGGAAGTTTCCTAGAGGACTTGAACCTGGAGTGTACACTAAAGGATTAATAATTAAAAAGTTAAGGCATTATGAAAAAAAGTCTGCTCATGTTTGGTTTACTCTCATTCATTAAGAAATTTAGGAACAAGATCACTTTTTTTGTTTACATGTATACTACTTTTGTTAGTGACATCAACATTATTGTGTGTAATTGACCTGTCCTTTAAGTTTTTTAATATCCTAACTTCTCATTAGATTTTGTTTTTCTTACTTCACCCACCTCCTCCCAAGGTTATGATCTACATTTTTTTCTTTCTTTTTTTTCCTCATTTTTATTCTGCCTATTGCAATTGACTTTTTCATTTTGTATCTTCTTTTATATCCATACTTTCCTCCTTAAACACTTCAGGTTATGTATATAACCCCTTATTATGATCACTCTATAGGTGTTTGTACACCTTTGATTCCATAGTCCTTACCTGTTTTCAACTTGGCAAAACCTAGTCCTCTCCTGTCTTGCCACCTCCAACTCCAGCTGAATATTGCTGGAGAAAAATCATACAATCACTTTCACCATTCTTGATTGTAAATCTCAAATGGCACTTTGCTGTAGAATGTTTGCTTTCCTGCTCTCTAAAATGACTCATTTCACTATTTGTTTTTAACACACGGTTCAACACATGGTCAGCCCCAGTAAATTTAGCTAAATGTCTTACATCATAAATCATTGAGAAGGAGAACAGTCAGTAGAGAATTCTTTTATTTTTGCCCCTTTCGATATCCTAACATGTCTCCTTTGTGCCCAACCTGTCAGTGTGGTTTAGTGTTATATCGGAAGTGACACCACAGCAAGGGCTAATTCTGTTCTCCGTGCTCTGGGTCTTGCCTTTTCTCAGCTATTCAAGGACTTTCTATATCTTCACTTAAACACAGTAGTTCCCCCTTCACTGTGCACTGGCTCTCCACATTTTCAGTTACCTGTGGTCAAGAGCAATCCAAAAATATTAAATTGAAAATACCAGAAATAAACAATTCATAAGTTTCAAATTGTACACTGTTCTGAGTAGCCTGATGAGCTTTCTTGCTGTCCTGCTGGGGATGTGAATATTCCCTTTTCTTATGTGTTCACACTGATATGTGACCTGCTCCTTAGTCACTTCGTTACCATCCTGGTTATCACAGAGAGCAAGACCACATTCACATGACTTTTATTATAGTATATTGTTATAGTTGTTGTTTTTTTTGTTAGTTATTGTTAAACTTTTATCGTACCTAATTTATAAGCTTACTACATAACATGCATTTTCATGTCTCCCAATATGCCTGCCTTGTACATGACCTCTTAATCTGCTTTTCTGTCATATTGCAAGTGTCACCCTTTCCCTTCTAACTGGTGTTCCTGCCTCTATTCTCATCCACTATATCATGATCCAGTGCAGTAATTTTGAAACAATCACCTCATCTCACTCCTATGCTTTCAAAATCCTACTGGCTTCCCAACATATTTAAAATAAAATCCAGACTTCTTACCAAGACTTATAAAAGACTCAAATGAGATACAGTCCCTGACTATCTCTTACTTAATCCTACAATACCAAGTTTACAGCTAGTTCCATGTACTTTCTCTGTAGTGAATGCTTTTCTTTCAGGTCTTTAAATGGCTGGCTCTTTTTCATTCAATTGTTTAGCCTAAGGGCGTAATCTCAAAAAGGCCTTTTCATTCATAGCTCCTGATACAATAATGAATCACATCGTCTAAGAGTCACTCTGCAACCTGTTTATTTTGGTTTTTTTCACAACAGTTATAATGAAATTTGTCTCATTTTTTTCAGTATCCTTTTACCATTCTCCCCCACAGTGTAATTTCTGTGAGAGCATGTGCCATGTCTGACTTATTCATTGCTTTATGCCTAGCACCTTAGAAGAGTGTCTGGTACATAATAAGCTTTAAATAAATAATTGTTGAATGGCTGGCATTCAGTGATATGTCACTTTTTAACAATCATGCATAGTTATTTCATCATGGAAGACTAGATTGAATTAAGGCATCTACTTTTTTCCTACTTCTTTTCTCCTGTTGCGCTTCTTGAAATATGTGTACTCTGGCAATCCTCTGCGTTTTGAAAGAGTGACTCCTATTTTCATATAAAGATTTTGACCTAGTACTTAAATGTGACCTTAGGGTTTGTGTACATCTTAATTATTAGATCGTTTTTGCTACTTCTTTTTGGTTTGGGTTTCTTTTCTAGTCTCTGGATTTCCTATACCATTCAATTATGAGACACCTATTGTAATTTTTAAATAATTGAGTTATATAATGTCCATTATCTGAATATGTTAATGGTCTCCAAAGCAAATTTTTAGACATACGCCTTATACTGGTTTTGACTTTCTGGCCTGAGAATTATAATGGATATGATTTGGCAATGCATAATTTGTATTCTTTTTAGAAGCAGGTTATTTGGTGCAGTATCATGTGATAATATTCATGTTGCCAGAGCCCATTTACTTCCTCACAATTTCAGTTTATTTTTTAGGATGTTATACTAGAAGAGCAATTACGAATGTATCTTCACTGTTGTTTGACACTTTGTGATTTCTGGGACCCGAACATCACAATTGTCACCATTCTATGGGAATACTATAGTAAGAACCTGGTGAGTAAATAGGATATGAATTTGTTCCAGGAACTTGAAGAATTTGTACATGATATTTGAGGAATGTTTTTATGGCTTAATTATGAATAGTTATGGATTATTCTTAAAAAGTTAATTTTTCAAAGTAGATTAGAACAGCTCAAGAATAAATTTATCTTTCACAAACATATGTGTTTTCTGATAATTATGGATTGCTTGAAACACTTTGAACAGTTAATGCCGTCCTGAATAAGACACAGTCTTGGCATTTGAACATATGCTATTTGGGCATATATTGTATACAAAAGTTACAGTGCTGTGGAATGCCAGAACAGAGAGTATATGACCCAGTGTATGGACTTTTGGAAGACTTCATGAAGTCATAATTTTTTAACTTGGCCTGGGGAATGAATGGAATTATCCAAATACGGAAGAAAAAATGCATCCAGGCAAAGAGAAGGTATAGATAAATGTATGGAGACATGAAAAAAAAACATGATCTATTTCTACCATGCCAAAGAGTTCTGAGTGAGACGTCTGAGATGACTATGGAGAGAGACAGGAAATAAGGAAAACAGAGAGAAGGTAGACTTGGGCTAGATTATGAAGAGTTGAAGATAATGTCCAGTTGAATTGTCATTGACGTAGCAGACGTTAGAGAGCAAAGATGTGACATATTAGGTATCTCTTTGAGAATTTTTTCTGGAAAATGGTGTAAATGAATTGGGCACAGATTAGTAGTCCAATGTAGTAGTAAAACCAAATAATGCAGTGAGTAAGACCTAAAATAGGGATAATTGATTTAGAAAGGCGAGGATAAATTTGGAAGATAAAATTTTGAAAGGTAGAATTAAAGAGTTTAGTTATCTGTAGTGTGTGAAGATTTGGAATATTTGGGTTTCCGGGTAAATAGTGAACCCCTCACTCAAGATAGAAAATGGAAATGGAAAATTTAGAAGTAAATTACAACTTTGGTTTTGTACATAATGGAGCTTATTAAAAATGAGAAGAAAATACCTTTCCCTGAAGCATAATGTCAAGTTGATTGTGGAAATGGCTGAATCTGTTTCTGAGGCAGAATGTGTACAAGGTGAGTCTAGATATCTTTCCAGTCATAACTGAAAATGGGAAGATATCAAAGTAAGCTGAAGTCATGTCAAAAGGACACAGAAGCCAACTTGAGGGAGCTCCCATCACCCAGTGCTGGGCAAATTTGAGCATGAGAAGGAATAATGACTACTGCGGATTAAAACATACCAAATATGTTTTAAGTCCTTGAGTTTATGATGATTTAGAAACATTATTCTGAGAAAAAACCCTCATTCTGAAAACCATAAATAAAACAAACTGTATTTTAAAGTAGCCAAATTTCTGATGAGCTAATTCAGACAGAATGATAGAATTAGAAAATCACTTCTGTATATCTGATGAAATAGAGTATGTGGGCAGTGATTATCACTGGATGCTAAAGCTGTTAAATAAAAGGCTGGTGGGGACCTCACTAAAGTAAATGATAGATCAGACTAACAATGTGATGAATCTGAACATCAAAAACAGTAACAGTCAGAACTTACGTGCTTTTTTACTAATTGTGGTAGGAAGTACCCAGTACTCCCAATGAAAGATTAATAACTCAGCCTGAATCTGATAAGTCCTGTAGTACAGTGACCGATTTATAGAAAAAATAGGGGATAAAAGAATATATTAAGTAACACTAGGGAGATAGATACAAGCAGCTAAGTCTAGAATGTAGGAAATTCTACACAATAAATGACTGGATATGAAAATAAATGGTATGACAAAAGGTTGGGAAACTTACAGAATAATGGAACTTTAAGAGACATCAACTAAGTGCAATGCATGGATCTTATTTGTATCCTAATTTGGGCAAGCCAACTGTTAAAAAGACATTTGCGGGGATAGTACATGAATTTAAGTACCCATTGATGTTCTGTGCTTTTATGGAATTTTTATTTGGGGTGGGGGATATGTGGTAATGGCTGTGTAATTTTTGTCATTAAGGTGAATCAGACTTTTAATGAACTAATTGGGATTTGCATCTTGCCATTTTTATTTACTCAGGGACTTATTACTTGTTTTCTATCTTTTTTTGTGTGTGTGCTTATAGAATAGTTCTTTCAGTATTTCTTCGCATCCTTTGAAAGACCTTACAAATATTACGTCACCCTTGTCTATGCTAGAAATGGTGGAGACCTGTTGCGTTGATAAACAAGACTGCGGCCTGTATAAATCCAGAAGTAGTTACATCATTTTTCTTTGCATTTTGGCAAAAGTTGTTAAGAAAGCAATGAAGAACAATGGTCCTCATCCTTGGAAACAAGTCAAAGGAAGGTGTGTGCCATATTTTTCTTTGTCATGAATGTTCCCTTGTATCTTTGGAGAAGTGTTATTGTTTGTATTTTTTAAATTAACTTGTACTTGGAGGTGTTTATGGTTCACACATTTAAAATGTGTTCCTTAATGTAGGGCAGCGAAGTATGGAACTTTTTGAGCCTGCCAATTTTTTATAGTAAGGGAGGAAAGTAATATCCATAACTTGTGGAGGATTTTAATTATTATTTATCTCATCAGTCCTAAAGATTGAAATTTTATATACTAAGTGCAAGGATATTAAGAGAACTATTGTTATTCTTACCAGAATTAATTATAATGCTATGTAACTCATTGCAGAGATTTTATTAAAAATCCTAAAAATAAAAACTGTCTCTAAATCATACATTGGCAAATAATAGCTTCGATCTACAACTTTTTTTGTGCTCTTTGAGGCCGGCAGCCCCACAAGCCCCACACCCCGACTGCGAACTAACCGAGTGTAGTGAACCAAGTAACTCTAATGATTTTCATTTGGGGACTATGCCCAGTTTTACCTTCTGGTGTGGCAAAGTAAACTTTTGTCACGTTTTGTCTGTTCCCTGTTTTAAAGGGTTTTGCTTGTTACATGGGTATGATTCCTGTCTTCCCTCGCCCTCCTCCCTTTGCCTGCTGCTGGCCCTTTCTCTGGCCCTCTTCGTGCGGGCACTGCCACCTCCCACCTGCCCAGCTCTCGGGCAGGAGCTCTCGCAGCAGAACGCTTCTTCCCCCGAGTAGGGACCTCTCAGAAATCACTGGATGATGTTCTGTTTGATCCCCACAATGAATAATTCTTGCAAGGTTATAGTGATACAGGTTGCATTTTTTTAGAATATACTTTTTTAATGGTAGCTTCTTTGTCAAACCTCTAGTAATTATGTGGCTCGAATAGTAGTTTTAATGCATTTGCTAGTTTGTTCTGGAACCTTAATCATCTTATGGAATACATAATTTTCAGAACTTTTTTGCTAAAAGGGATCATTGGAATTCATTAAATAACAAATCTGTTTATTAGGAAATACTTTATACCAAGCACTATAGTGGGTGCAGTGGAGGCTATAAAGATAATTAAACAGATCTTTATTTTCAGGAGCTTATCAGCTTTATCACTTACAAACAAATGCTTAACCACTTGTGAATATTAATCATTTCTACCTTGAATAAGCTAATTATAGAAGCTATAAAATTTAACAATTAGTAGGAAGGATTAAAGATGAATGATTTTCAATTCTAATCCCTTAATTGATTAAAAAAGTACATCAACTATTAAAATTATATTAAGTAATATTGATGAGATTTTTAAATGGCTGTGTCAGACATTTTAACACTAACAATTTTTGTTTGTGAGTAGGTAAAAAATAATTTTTCTAGCCCCGTGAATTGTCTTGGAGTATAAGTATGGCAAGACTAAGTTTTCTGTGAGGGGTAGAGGGAGAAAGGTTTAAGGAAAATTGTTATATAAAATTGCCCTGTTAAGATTTCTATAAAGTACATCAAATTGTACTTAAAAGATTATATATTCTTTCTTATTGGTCAATAAAATTTAAAAAGGAAATGTAATGGGGGACCACAGGAAAAGTCATGTGCTATAGGCAAAGAACATTTCTACTGCCCTTTGGGGCAAGCCACTGAACCCTTTGATTCACTTATAGGTGATCTGCTACATCACTAAGAAATTTGAAGATAGGGGTATTCTGTTCATTTTTTTTCTAGGTGGACAAAGTGACATGGCAGCATTGTAATGAGAAATTACCTAAAAATTTACAGTCATGAGACTCATGAATATTGAGTGAAATGTTACTTTAAAAGGTGGATTTTTATAAATGAAACAGTTTTATTAAAGTAATTTTTATGTTTTACAGAATATATTCTAAATTCCATCAAAAAAGAATGGAAGAACTAACTGCTGTTGGTCTGCAGAATTTTTTCAACCTTTTTCTACTGTTAGCAGCTGTTGCAGAGATAGAAGATGTAACAAGCCATGTTTTAGACCTCCTGAATTTCCTTAAGCCTGCCTTAAAAACATCGCGTCTCCTTTGGCAGGGTCAGGCAGCCTTCCTCTTGATGTATACCCAGAAGAATCTGGACATCGGTGTTTTAGCTGAGAAATTCTCAGATGCTTTCCGGGAAAAAGCGAAGGAGTTCTTGGTATCTAAGAATGATGAAACGGGACAAAGACAGACTCTCTGGACACTTCTTTCCATCTATATTGATGGTGTTCAAGAAGTGTTTGAGACAAGCCATTGCTTACATCCTTCCCATGAAACACTGCTTAATGATGGCTTTAGTATGCTTCTGCCAGCTTGTCAAGAATCTGAGCTTAGGACAGTACTGTACTTTCTGCAAGCTGTTCTGGCCAGAATCAGGTATGTTTTCCAGTGATGTGCTAATTTATTAATTTGTTTTATCATCACCTTTGTTGATTCTATGTGAAAGTTTTCCTTTTGACATACTCATGAAATCCAAATGTAGAGTTGGTTTTATTGCTACACTGGCATAAGTCAGTCAGTAGTTTGCAAACTGTTCTTTCAAACAGTAGTTCTTTAAAAAAAAAAAAAATATGTGCAAACACATTAAACTAAACCCTGAGCAGCTCTGGTACAGTCCCAGAGCTGTGCCTTTTCTCCCCTCCTTTCCTTTCTGTTTCTCCTAAAAAGTATTATTACCTAGAGGTATATGTTCCAGATACTCTAAGCAAGACCATGAGGTCAAATCTCAAGTGACTTTTACTGAGACATGGAATTTATGATTTTGGCCACACCGTACCATTTAAAAAGTAAGTTCCTTTGAATATTTTGCTGCAGAGTTGTAGCCTCAGCTGCCTGAAATACTTCTAGCTAAAACATTTTATTCTGAGATTAAGATAGGATTGTTCTGTTTACAATACCAATCACCTGTACAAAACTTACGATTTTCGGAAACTCTTAATTTATACAAATGTGCAAATGCACTCAGATCCAAGCAATATTGGATAAGCACAGTGGTAATGACAGTTATTTTCTTTAAGGTCCTTTTATATAATATGTTTCCCTTTTAGGTACATGTTCTTAAGAAGTTAGGTGTGACAATTCAGTGTAGTAAATCACTGTCTCTGAAAAGTTAGGTAAAAGTTATGCATAGAAATATGATTTTATTTTAAATTATGTCTGAAGTTAATGTACAGACTGCTTTCCTCTTCCTAATACCACATTACAAAAGCAGCATCTGTTTTTAAAGGTACCAAGATTGACAAGATTTCCAAGTTTTGGAAATTTATGTATTACCAATTTTATTTATTACAAATTTACTTAATGTTGGTCTGTGTAGTCATATTGATTAACCCACAGGTTTTCATTCCTCATTAGGTTTTATGTAACTACTATTTATCCATTCTCGTCAGTTTAAGTTCCAAATGGTTAGCCAGAATTCTTGATCAGACAGTCATCCCCTTACCCTGCAGCATCAGCTATATTAACGCCAGAATCTTAAAGCTCTCAGATTTTTGGATGGATGGATAAATGAAAAGTAAATGAGTAGCCAACTTTATTAGAAGAAGAATTTACTAATTCTGGATCTTCTCCATGAACTGTTCGTTTTTAGTCTAGCAGACTTTGTTAACAGATATTATACTTTCCCAAGAGTCAAACTTCTTTTGTTTGTATAATTTTTAAATAATGATAAGTTGAATTTCTCTGTTTTTCTAGGAGAAAATTAGAAATCTCCGTGTTTCTGATACTATTAATGGTTTATTTATATTTTTCTGAATATACAAAACAAGTAGGAAGAGGAACTTATTGGTCTAAACCATCCTTGTGATGAGGAACTATAACCCCCAAAAGATATAGGGGTACAGGAATAGAAAATGAAGCAGGGCATATGGGAACCTTGAGAAGAGGTGGTCATGGAAACCAAGTGTCAGAATCTGTGTATCTTTGCGCCTTTTCCATTGAAGATGGACAAGTGCCTTTCAATCATCTTCACTGTTGTATTGCTTTGTACACAGGTTTTTTTAAAAAACAGGTTCATATCCTGCAAATACTATTAATTTAGTTTTTTTAGTTGGAAATTTGGGGAACTCTTTTTGTTGTTAAAACCTTCTTTAAATTGCAAATATATTATCATTGGTAAAAGAAAGAAAAATGACGTATAAGGTGACAAGTAAAAATTCCTCTTTCCCCCTTCTCCTCTTTATTCTCTAGTTCAGGGGTTCTCAACTAGAGATGAATTCGTCCCTTAGGAGACATTTGGCAGTGTCTGAGGTTTTTGATTATCACACCCAGAGGGTCGGTGGTTGCTGCTGGTATCTGCTATTATCTGGTGGGTGGAGATTAAGGACACTGTTAAACATCCTACAATGTGTATGTAGGGCAACCCACACAACAAAGAATTATTGGGCCCAGCCTCAGTGGTGCTGAGGTTGAAAACCTTGCTCTAGTCCTACTCCACAAAAATGGTTTCTTATAGAACCTTCCAGACTTTTTCCCATTTATAGGCTTAAAACACAAAATAGATAATCTTTGTTCTGCAACCTTTTTTCACTTACTGTTTCCTCAATAGCTTTTCTTGTTAGTGTATGAAGACTTAATTCTTTTTAATGGCTGCTTTAATGTCTTAGTGTGTGGATGTACTAAACTTTATTTAATTAATCCCCAAATAATGGATACTTACATTGTTTACTTTGAAAGAAAGAAAGAAGGGAGGGAGGAAGGCAGAGAGGAGAAACACGAGAAAAAGTCATTTAGGTATTTAGGATTATAGAGATGTGTTCCTAATTTCTTCACCCAAAATGTGGAGCTTCATTGAAGATCTTCCCATAGGAGTCTCTTGGGTGTGCTATATTTATTATTACTTTTAATATTATTAGAAAGTGCAAAAATGTTTTGGATAGTTGTAAGGGCATAGGCTTTATTTCTTTTTTTTTTTTCATTTAAGTTAAGAACACAGCTAAATTTTTTGAATTTTGGTTTAGATAGGGAAGATGGGTTGTATAGATTGATGATATTTATTCCTGGCTGCATCCCTGACAAGGGAAAGAATGAAATACTTTACCTTAGCAATCTCTTCTGTTTTCAAATTCAGGTGGGAATAAGGTACCAGTCCTTGCATAAATATGTGTACAAGATGTATGAGTGTGTGTGTTGAACTGGTTAATAGTTTTATAACTGTATGACAGAGAAATTATAGGTAGGCAGGAACTAAGATCACTGATTAAGGGAGAAGCGGCTCCCTCTAGGCTGTTAAGAAATAATAACTTCATATGCCACTTTCTGCTAACGGGAGCTGATGGCCCACCAGAGCATTCTTTATTGCTGATTAAGTAGCATTATGAAAATACTGACTTGGTTATGTTAACTAAATGCCTCCGTGTGTAAAACTTCGAATGTCAAATAGTTTTAGCAGTCATCTTTAACATTTCACATTACCTCTCTGGAATCACATTTCTAGTTCTCACTTGCTATTATTTGAGGTTAATATAAAAATGCCAGTCTTTCATTTGCGGAGTTAGGTGTAGCCAAAAGCTTTTCTTTAATTATATCCATTCATGCTGCTATAGTTAAGGGTCTGTCAGTATTTCCATTATAAACCGCCATTTTCAGAGTTTTATAACACAGCTATGAAAATTAGCTTTGGGCAAAAACTTGACATTACAAGATCTCATGAGATTCCCCCTCCTCCCCATCCCCCTTTTTCATTTTTACTGAAGTAAGGGTGAGTGATTTCAAAATGCCTTTTGGCATCTGCAAATATCATTTGGAGTTTAAAAAGAAACAATAAATTTTCAGGCTTTGTACCTGTTTGTTCTACCACTTAAGGGAGGTTGTGGACTTATGAATTTAAGCCAAATGGATATTGATCAACTGACATCCTATTTTGTATTAAACAAGAACCTAGTTTCAAAGAAGTCTAAAGGCAGTTGAAAGCTTACCTAAAATGTTAAATGTTGAGGCTAAGAAATAGTTCAAAAGGGATTACCTTTTTTTGATACTCTATGTGCTCAAATACAACTTCTTAAAAGATTAAAACTCTTTTTCCTGGCTTCAAAAAATACATATATTTTAAAACCCCCTTTCTTCTTTTCCCTTGAGCCTAGAAGGTCCTCTCTTTGTTACATATTTGTTTTGACATTTGAGATGAGTGTTTGTGTGAGTATGCACGCACAAGAACTGTTTATTATTTCTCAGATATTTTCAGTGCTGAATAGTTCTAGTTTTTTTAACCTTTCTTGCATGGTGTCATTTATTCTAAACAATTTTTTTACGTCTTCAGTGAGAGAACTGAGGATTGTCTAAGTAGGGAAAGAGGTAGTACAAAAGGAAATAGTCTTGTGAGGGCCTGCTGTATGCCAAATAGTATGAATTTTCAGGAGAAATAGAAAGGATATCTTGACAGCATGCATGTTTTTTCCTCCTTTTGTTGTTGGATGGACTGTTAGTATAAATGGGTTACAGCCTTTAATTATTAAAGAATAATTTACTATAATACAAATTTGAAACTGGATATGATTTTTAAAATAACTTAATCATGAGTTATTTGTATATAGTTTGCTTAGTATATCCCAGATTACCCAAAGTATCTGCTGATTTAGTTTTATCATCATCTATATACATGTATATCCATGGTATCATATATATTTGATATGTGATTTGGTGCAGATTTTAATTTGATACAAATTATGGGGCAGTGTTTTCATAATTTGGGAGAGGGACCACATGAATATGCTCCATGGAAAAATGTATTTCCAGTTTTTATTGGAAAAATCAAATAGTTATGTTGCTAAGAGTGATCCACCTACCAGTTTTGGTTGCTTCAGAGAAAGAATGAGCATCCAAAGGCAATATATAAGTCTTAGTATTTGAGGAATATATAAAAGGTAATGATTGCTTTTCATAATTAAATATTTCATATACCTTCCAACTGAGATTTTACATACAAAAATTATGAGTATTTTGACCTTATTTACTCTTTACCAGGCTTGAATTTTGCAGACCGTATTTGCAATCAGTTTTTTCTATTACGTACTTACATATTTGTACAATAATGTAATGTACTCACCCTTAGGAATATTTGTGAATATTTGTGCAGTTTTTTTATGTTTTTGCTAAAACATAGCTTATCAACTTAATATTTTATGTAAAAAAAAAATGTTTGGGTGAGTTACTTAGTTTCCAGCTAGATCTGTTACACAGATAAGAAATCTCCTTGCATAAGTACAGAACAGTTCTTTTAAAATATTGTAAGGGAAAACTTAAGTGTCTAGACTTCAGCTTTATTGGTAAAATGAGGATGATAGCACATACCTCACTAGGTTATTTTGAGGATTAAATGCAATAGTGAACATAAAGTGGTTAGCACAGTGCCCAGCACACGAGTAAGTGTTCACTAAATGTTACTGTTATTACGATTACTATTATTTTTTAAAAGAACCCATAATATAATTATTTCTTCGTACTATACTTTCTGCCTGATAGCTTCAGTGAACATGTGTGGATGTGTTTGGATTTATCTTGGATGGTTTTTTAATCCATTCCTAGTATAGTACTTTTAGCATAGAGAACATTCAGTAAATGCTTTTTGATGTGTAAATGAATCATACTTTTTTAAAAACAAGGTCAGGATTGTAGGGAACGTGAACATTGCCTCACAAATACAGAACTGTTGGAAATTGTGATTCTGTCTTACTAAAAAGGTAAGGAGCTGCCGTAGAAAAAGAAAAGTAATTTTTATGGTAGAAATGGGATACACACACACACACGCACACACACACACACACACACACACGCACACACCCCTCTCCTTCCTTTCTCTCTCTATCCATTTGAGAGAATTGTTTTTAATGTCTTCTTTGGAGGATTTCTTTATCATCTCTTCTTTATTCTTACTATCATTTTCTTCATTTTTAGAGCACTGTCAGTGCCTGTCTAATCTCCCTGCCTCCAGTGCCTTCCCTCCTTGGGCCATTTAGTTTTTTAACATCTTTATTGAGATATTATCACTTTCATACAATTCACTTAATTGGCCTGCTTTATAAAGGTATAATTCATTTATCATACAATTAATGGTTTCAGTGTATTCACAGAGTTGTACATTCATCATCACAATTTTAGAACAGCTTGTCACCCCAAAAAAGAAATCCTATAGCAGTCATTCCCATTGTCTAGCTGCTAAATCCATTAGCAGCCACTCCCCATCTCCCCTACCCCGTACCCCATCCCTAGCTACCACGGACTACTTTCTGTCTCTGTAGATAGATTTGCCTGTTATGAACCTTTCATATCAATGGAATCATACAAGATGTCATGTTTTGTGACTAGCTTCTTTCACTTAGAATACATGATTTCAAGATTTATCCATATTGTAGGATGTACGGATACTTCATTTCTTTTTATTGCCAAATAGCCCATTATTTAGATATATTGCATTGTATTCATTCATTAGTTGATGGACATTGGGTTCTTGTCACTTTTGGGCTATTTTGAATAATAATTGCTATGAACATTTGTGTTTTTATGTAGACCTGTTTTTATTTTTCTTGGGTCTATACTTAGGAATGGAATTGCTGGATCATATGGTAACATATTTTAACCTTTGGGGAAAATGCCAAATTGTTTCCAGTGCACTATTTTACATTCCCACCTATATCTTCTAAGGATTGCATTTTTCACATCCTTGGCAACACCTATTGCTAAGTGTCTTTCTGATTCTAGTGATCTTAGTGGATGCGAGGTTGTATCTCATTGTGGTTTTGATGCGTATTTTCCTGGTGGCTCGCGAGTAATGTTGATCATGGGCTTTTGTATGTGCCTGTGGACCACTATGTCTTCTTTGGAGGTATAGCTATTTGGATCCCTTGCCCATTTTTAAATTGGGTTATTTGGTGGGGGGGGGGGGTTGTTATTAAATTGTAAGAATTCTTTATATTTTCTAGATTAAAAGTCCCTCATCAGATGCATGATTTGCAAATATTTTCTCTCATTCTGTGGATTTTTGCTTCCTTTTCACTTTCTTAAATGTTGCCCTTTGCGGTGTAAAATTTTTAAAATTTTAATGGAATCGTATTTGTCTATTTTTCTTTTGTTATTCATGCTCATCTTGTTCTCTTGCCACATTTCTCTTCTTGGAGAACAAATCTATTTCTATCGTTCTGTGTCTATATATTAACACCTTTAGTGACATACTGATGGACATAGAAAATTTCAAATTATGATCTTTAAAGTCAGGCACAGTATGGCTTTACCTGTGTCTCAACTTTTTCTGATGGTTCCCCTTTAATTTAGTTAAATGGAACTACTAGTTCTCAAAAAACATCCAAGTCTTTCTTTTCTTACCTTTGTATTTTCTTGTCAAAGCCATTTGAGGGTTCAGGCCAGACCTGAGGACTGAATAAGCTAAAGTTACGTGATAACGAATGATTAAAAAATGATTAAATTAGAAAAGAGTTTAAAGGGGAATGAAAGTAACGGTTAAGATCAGAAGTCAGAAATGGCCAGTGCTGATCGCAGAAGGCATAAAGAGTCGGTAGCAGAGTATAGAAAAAGAAAACCCCCCAAGAAAGAGAACAAAAGACTTAATTAAAGGTATTTGGGGAAAGGGAAAGGTAGTCTCAGAAGTAAGTAGTAATGAGATCTGAGCTAGAGAATCAGACAGCATCATATATGGGAAGGACCAGAATTCCAGGCAGTAGTAGATAATTTCACAGCAGCCAATCCGTGCTTTTTGTTGCTTCTTACGGAACCTGTAGCAATGTCTGAGAGTTGTTAGTGTTTCAGTATATTACAAGGAGCTGCAGCATTAGGGTCAGTAAACCTGAGTTCAGATCGCCCCTCCTCCGTTTTGCAGCGTCATCTTGGGAAATAACCTTTTCTAAGCTTCAGCAGTCTTTATAAATATTTGCCTTATAGGATTTCTGTGAACATCTTCTGTAGATCTCTGCTGTTGGTACACACTAGGTATAAGTGACAATTTAAGTTAATGAACACAAAATGAAAACTTTAACTCCCCTTCTCATGCCAGTTACTTACGAGTTCCTTAGTACTGCTCATAGTTAGTGGCCTCTGGAGTGGATAGCAGACCCCTTGGACAGCCCTGACTCGGAGGCTGCACCTGCCCAGAACGTGGACCATAATCTCTCAGATCGTGTTTGTTTTCTTCATTTACCTTTTCTTTATTTTTATAGAAACAATATTATTCTTTATTCCAAACTTCTCTTGAAATGTATGCTTGTCTGTGTATCCCCAGTCTTGAATATTCTCTCTTCCCTTTGAATTTCCTTAACACTTTCTCTCTAATGTCCTTTTGCTTCCTGTGTTGTGTTGTTATTTTTTTTTACAGAAGATACATATTTTTTAAATCCAATCAGTCTTTTTCAGTGCCTACTATGATAGCAGGCACTTGGGATATATCAGTGAACCAGTTAAATGCTGCATATGTGGTATGCACTCTTGTATTTATTACATGAAAGATATACTGAGACTATAGAGAAAGGTACTTAGGTAAGTGTTTATTCAAACTATTACCTCTTCACCATTTTGGAAATATTTTACTGTTTCAATTACTTAGCATTATTTGATAATGATTTATACTTGTCCGTAAATTGTACCTACTTATCTAACAGCTCTAGCCAGTGCTCACATAAAAGTACACAACAGTGTCTGTGCAGGCAGGCTAAGATTTAATGCATAAGCTGAATTTCACCCCAACGATTATTGCTTCCTAAGGGCCACTGGGCAGAAGGGACCTCCAGAGAGATGCCAGGATTCCATTCTTCTCAATTAATTGAAATATTTTTGGTGTTATTGAAAGATAAAACTTATGTCTACTCTGGCAGAAATTTTTGGACCATTTTTATTATTTTATTTTGCTATTTTAGTAGTTATCACCAGACTGTTCTTCCATTGAAATATGGAAACACATGGCGTGAGTGGGCCTTTGAGCTTTTTACCTTGCTTTTGAGAGTTTTGACAGCCTCTCCATTAAGTCTGGTTCTACACTAGGAACGCTTTGAACCTAAAAGTACAGATCGTCTGTATTTAGACTGTTTCGGAAGCAAGCATTTTGGAAGAGAAAACTGAAGTAATGGAGCAGAGGAAATAATCAGTAAAATTATTTAAGACAGTTCCCTAGAATGGAAGATTCCTTAGTGAAAGGGCCTATTGCCTGACTCCAGTGCAATGTAAGAAAGTAGACTCGTGGAAGGCACATCTGTGTGAAATTTCAAATGCTGGGTACAAAGCAAAGGTACCAAACTTTCCAGGGGCTTCTTAGTTTTCTCTGAGCTCTCTATTTTATGTATGTGTTGTGACTCTAGTTTTGTTATCTCCAGTTATAATCTATGTCAGATATAAAATTTAAAACCCCAGTTCCCTGTAATTACAAAATTTAAGAAAAGAGATGACTAGAGCTTTATATTAGATCTCCTTTAAATGATTACTCCTATTTTCAAGAAGTAGGTAGGTGAATGGAGCTTATGACTTCTGATTCATAGTTCTCAAAGTTTGAAGTTACTGAAAATCTGTTTGTTTTTTTCTGAGATGAAATGGTAAATCCACCTCATAATTAGAGAGGAACAAGAAGGAAGGTAAGGGTGAAGAAAGAACACTGCAAAATAGAAATTGAGATGAAGAACATTGGGTTGAAAGGACAAGGAAAACAAGAAATACACTCTGTAGAGGAAACATGTCATTCTTTTGAAAGTGGATCAGCTCAGTTGTTTAGGAAATAGAAATGCCATGATTATTTTCTGTACTGAGCCCTGGAATATTTCTCTTTAGCAAATGGTATTAAATCAAAAGATGGGGTGAGGCGAAAGCTACTTTCCCCAATCTTATTTATGTCACTGTGGTTCCTTGTGTGAACCCCATGGTTCACAATGGGTGTTTAGACCGCCCCGATCTTTGAAGCCTCGGATGAAATTCAGCAGCGAGTTTGTAGAAGGCATGGCCACTGTGCGCTTTCATGGCACCACACAGTGCTCTGCTTCTCAAGCCAGAGACATGTTGTCATAATAAATATTTTGAAGACTGGTAAACCTCTTTCGTGACAGGGTTGCTAAAGTTAACTCTTTTCCAACTAAGGAAACGGTGAAAACAACTGAAATTGTGATGTCAGGACATGGAACCAGTCTAAAGAAACCCAGTGAGATAAATTGCTATTGTGGCTTTGGTTATAAAAGGGAAATAGAGGAAGCAAGAGAGGAAGCAAGTAATAATTTAAGCGTTTATGTCCAATAAGTGTAGGACAGTAAGCTACTAGATGGGTTTCTTAATGATGTGGTATGTCAGTGAGGGGAAGAAACCAATCTCTTAATTATCCCATTATTTATTTTTGGATTAATAAGGCCTTGGAAGGCACTATAAATTGTGGAAAAAGTAGATTCATTATAGTTTAAAAATATTCCTAACTATCCTCACCATCTTCTCAGTAATTACCCTAAAGTTATTTTCTTTAAGATGTGTTTCTTAGAAAACAGCAGAGTACATTTCTGTTTTTTGATATGAATTTCCTTTTGCCACCATGTGGCCTATAAGAAACAGTTCCTCATGTTTCCCCATGTACCTTGTGTAGAGAAAGGTGAATGATTACTCTGCTTCAAATTTTATATATATTTTAACAAAATTGAGAACACATATAGAGAGTGAAAGTAGCATTTGGCGCTCTTAATTTCAATTGTTTCTTCTTTACTTTACAAGATATATATTTTTCTCTCTTTAGGATATCTCTTGTCAGATTTAAGGCTTATTTAAAATGAAAAGAAAGCTGGAGCAATTTTCTTTATTCCATTTCAGTCTCCTAAGGCCTCTTTCCCCCTGGTGAGCTCATAGCAACAGGGGGGTTTAAGGGAATTCAGCTTTCTGCAAATTAATGTCTCACATCATGAAAATTCAGGACTTTTTTTTTTTTTATCTTGAAAAGTAATACAGTGAGTGCGAGTATTATTTCTTGCCAGCGGGTGGAAGATGAATGATTTTGTCACAGTTTTACTGCTTGATGAGCAGTGTCCTGAGGGTCAGGCTTAAGTCTGTGTCACTATGCTGCTCATTACTCTTGAGCTAAATAAGGGCTGATTGGATCTAAATTGCCTAGCACATGGGCCACAGATGAGCTCAGTGAGCAGGGGATGACCTGCTATTCAGTCTGGGAGTAACCCCGGTGTGCAAATGCAGCATTAGAACACCGTGGGAGAATGAGAGGCTACCGGCTGCTGCCAGCAAAAGAAATCGAAATGTAAAAACTCTTTGATGCTGTGATGTTAGAATTTGAAATGTAGGAAGTGACAGGTTGATGGTACTTATCAGCTTTGGCTGGATTAGAGAACAGTGTCATCTTGCTTATACAATGACAGAAGAATGAAGCCAGCAGTGAACTACTGTGCAGAGGAGAACCGCTGCTGTTGCCACAGCCAGTCCTTGCTGCCTCCTACTGGCAGTTTTCCTGGACACCAGAAAAGATCATGAAGAAAAGAGCCTCCTCTGTAGAGACCAGCAGCTTGGGACTCTTTGGTCATGAAAGCTACCAGTGGTAGGGTGCAAAGGAAAGGGTATTTTAGAGCATACTCAATAGTGGATGGCTTTAAAAAAATCATTTCTGGGAGATTGGTTGTTCCAGAATTTTCTGGTTAACCAAGAGTTAATCCGTTTATGAAGTGAAACTATGCAGGGCAAGAAACCCCAGCCTACTCTTCCTGGAATAGTGTTCTTTCAGGGGGCCTCAGTTGGGTTGGTTGATCTCTCAATTATGTATTTTTATCAATAACAGCATTTTACTAACAACTAATCTTCAAGATCTAACAACAGACTACCAAGCCTAGTGTTAGCACAGTTTGAAAGATACCTGATAAAAATACAAAGTGGAAAAGCCCCTGATTATGCGGTATAAATCTCCCTGTTAGGGAGGGGTGGGATGGAAAGAAAAAGTTTCTCACACAAGTCAGATAATTTTAAAAAACAAAAACCAGAAAAACCCTATGATAATGAGATCTTTCATTTTATTCCTGAAGTTGTAATATATTTTTTTAAATCAACATTAGACTATTACATGTTTGTGATATAAACTTTAAAAATGTCGACAGGTGTTTCTTTTTTTTAAAACTACTTATCTCACCATGCTGAGAGAACTACTATTGATATTTTGTTATAGCGTTCTAGATTTTTCCTATTTATATTCATATTTTAAATCCAGAATTGGGATTAAGTACTGTTAGTCTTGCTTTTCTCACTTAATGTGTCATCAGTGGCTTTTCATATTAGTGACAACTACATTATTTTTGGTGGTTTCATAATATTCCACTCTCTCTATATATCATAGTTTATTTGATTGTTTTTTATTGGTGAAAACTGACACTTATGAAACTTTTACCATTAGATTCAAAGCTGTGATGAATGTTCCTATGAGTATATTGGCAGGTTTCATGGCTACTGCTGTATAAATTGTGCACTGCACTATTCCGCAGGTGCCATTTACAACATTCTAAATGAGGCTTTGATCTTCATGGATGTATTTGATTATATGTGGAAGCTGTTTTTTTAATGATTTGGTTTAAAATACAGAATCTTAAGATATAATTATTATTTTTTAATTGAGAGCCATGGTTTAGTTATATTCAAGGTTTATACATATACACACACACACACAGATCTACATAATTACATTACATCCTACAGAAGCAAATTTTTAACCAGTAGAAAACCGTAGACTAGAAAAAATTTTTAAAATTCCCTTTGGAAAAAAACTGTTGCTCTGTATGTTGAAAACATAGTGATAGAAAGCTTCTAGAGTTTGGGGTGAAATGACAGCTGAAAGGATTAGTTAACTTTCATCTCCTAGAATTAAAAAAAAAGAATTTTGTTGCATTTGTCAGTATAGGCTCCCTAGTATTTCCTTTGAGCCCTTTTTTTTCTTACTATTAATATCAAATATAAAATAAAGTCTTAAATATAACTTCTACAACACTTGAAGGCTCTAGAGAGAGAGTTTTTAATGCATTTCTTTTTTATTTTTATGTTATTAAAATTCTTGTATCCTCTTAAGAATGTAAATAATACAGAAATGCACAAAATAGAAGTCGTCCTCCTTCTAGATTTTCCTCCCACTGAGGGCACTACCTTTAAGCCTGTGGACAATGTTCTTCTCAGCTGTTATTGCTTCTTCTTTTGTCCACACTCCTTTTACCACCTCTCTTATTTTAAGTGGGAAAGTGAGATTATACCTTGCAAATTTCTACAACGTCTACAATTTTTTCTATGAAAGATCAAAGACACCTCGCTCATATAAACATTACATAAGGCTACATAGTATCTCCTGTAATGACTATAATTTATTTAACCCCAGTGTACATTGAGGAGCGATAACATGATTTTAAGTTGGCTTGGGTCTTGTACCTATCTGATTTTCCAAGATCCTGGATGAAAATTTGGGTTTGCTCAGTTTAACTGGGATATTAGTGGTAGTTAAATTTTGTGAGTTATTAATCTATCCAGCATCAAAACCAGTAGAGCAGATTTCTACTTTAGTCATTCAATATGTGCGAATTATGCGTAGAATAATTTCTTATAGTGATAGTAAAGAAATATTACTTTGTTTTTCAAAAGGTTGCAAATGTGAATTTTAATCCTGACTCCCACTTTCTTTCCCTTTAACCTTCCACAACTCATGTAATTTCTTTGAACCTCAATTTTTCTAATCTGTAAAATGTGTGTAATAATACATATTAAAGAGATGGATTGAAGTATGAAAGAGATATGCCAAGTGCCTCTCAGTGTGCCTAGAGAGGATTGCTTCTCTCTTCACTGCTTGTCCATTGGTTTCAGAGAACTGAGGTGAAAGAATATACATTATAAGTAAATTTAGGATACAGAGCTTCTCTGTAAATTAAGATTTTTTTTAGAGCCTCATTCTGAATCAGTTCAATGCTAGTCCACAGAAAGAATACTATTTATTTTTGAAGTAAAAGCATAAATCGCTCAACTTTCTTAGTCATACCCCATTTTCCCCCCTTTTTTCTTTTGGCTTAGAGAATTCTAGCTATATTAATTTTGTGCCTGTGTATGAAACAGAAGTCACTGTATTTTAAAGTCAGTACACCCTCCTGTGAGCACCTGTTGTGGCAGACTTTGTGCTAGTGTCGGAGAAAATAGAGACACATAAAATCAGATCACTGCTCACAAGTGCCCCACAGTGTAGTGAGTCAGCCATACAAACAAATAAAACACACTGTGATCAATGGACAAATGTTGAAGAGACTCTTCTTTGTCACTTACAGAATTTTCTCTGTGATTTTCCTATACAAAATAAAACTTGTGATTATGTGGCAATAAATCAGCCAAAATATGTCACACACATAGTGATTGATGGCAGATGTATTAGAAGGGAGATGTTATGTCTTTAGCAGCTAGTGCTTATGTAGATAGCAACTCAAAAATTGTTTTTGGCATTTTTGGCACATTCTCTATTAATAACAAATAATAACTTAGTCACTTGTAAATGTATGTAAGGTCTTCAGTAAATTGTTAATTACAGCACTATGTCATTGATATATTTTTCTATATTTCTTTTTTTACATTTTTTTCTTCAGACATCTATATTTTTTCTATTTCCATTCTCTGAAAACTTGATGTTCCTTCACCACCTCCCCCATTCTTTTGAGGGACAGTGTACTTTAAAAAAATTTTTTATTGAATTTTTTTAAGAGAGAGAGAAGACAGGAGAGAGAGAAAAAGAAAGGAACATTGATTTATTGTTACCCTTACTTATGCATTCTATAGTTGCTTCTTGTATGTGCCCTGACTGGGGATCAAACCTGCAACGTTGGCATATCTGGATGACACTCTAACCAACTGTGCTGCCTGGCCAGGACAAGGACAGTGCACTTTGATAACTTAATGTGACAAAATGGAATCCAAAACCAACATATAGTATTGCATTGTGCGTTTTTAAAAGTTTTCATAAATGCTATCATATCAGAGATACTGCATATTGCTTTTTTCTTCGTTTTATGCTTTTGAGATGTACTGACAAAGAATTTGTGCTTCAGGAAAATGAAAGGATTTAACCAAGAACAAGAAATATTCTAGGTTCAGGAAATGGGGAATTCAGCGCAGAATAGTGAAGGGACAGAAGACAGTTTTATTTATTTTATTTTATTTCTTTTAAGATTTTATTTATTTACATTTAGGCAGAGGGGAAGGAAGGGAGAAAGAGAGGGAGAGAAACATCAGTGTGTGGTTGCCTCTTGCACGTCCCCCACTGCGGACCTGACCCGCAACCCAGGTATGTACCCTGACTGGGAATCGAACCCACAACCCTTTGGTTGTCAGGCCAGTGCTCAGTCCACTGAGCCACACCAGCCAGGGCAGAAGATAGTTTTACATCTAGCCCAGGCAACCACCTTTTTAGATTGATGTAGAATGATGATGTTCTGTGGGAGAAAAACCTCCAGGAAAAGGTGTGGAAAGAAAAATTACTTTCTAGGTTCAGAGGAGAAAAAGAAATTTTATTATAAAATGACTTTTTTGAAGAGTCTATAACCCTGATTGGGAATTGTTATCAATAATGACCGCTCACTAAGTAACCTTGTTTGTCTTTTAATATTAATTTTACATAGAAAATGAACAAACTGACAGTAACCGGAGGGGTGTGGGGAAAGGATAATAGGAGGAAATGGGAAGGGTAATCAAGGAACATGTATAAAGGACTCATAGCAAAGACAAAAGAGGGTAGGATCGAGCATGGGCGGTGGGGATGGGAGGGGTGGGGGAACGGTGAGGGGTAAATGGACAAAACTGTACTTGAACAACAATAAAAAATAATTAAACAGATAAAAAAATAATCTTACATAGAAAATTATGTGTTAAATGCATCAACTTTATGAACATCATGTATGTTGGAAATATATTGAAATTTGCATTTTACATTTCTTTTTAGATGTATAGAATTTTTAAGGGTTTTAACGTATATAAATGTTATAATCTATAAAAAATATTATACATATACACATATTTAACAGTTAGCAGATTTTTTTGGTTTCCTAGGAAAAATGCCAGTGTAATTCAGCAGATGTTTCTGGGGTACTTTCTGTGTCTCAGGACTGTACTAAGAAGTGTTCTGGTATTCTTGAAAATGTACCCTGCACTTCTAGAGCTTATTTTGTAGAGGCTATTAAATGCCTCCAAGTTTTTATATCCCTGCAGTCATTCTCTTCTGAATGCTGAAAGGACTGGACCGTTAGTTTGATCCTGTATACATTCTGAAGACCTTTTACATAAAATGGTAGGTGTTCTTGAAAATATAAGAAATTCCATACTGGGTTCAAATAATGCTCCAGCCTTCATAGAAATACATTATAGTGGAAGTTTTGTAATAAGACGTAATCATATATTCTTAATTTTCTAGAAGACAAGTGCTATTTACCTAATTTAAAGATATTAAGCATGGTTCAATCTCTGTTGTTTCTGTATGGACTGTTATAGTCATGTCTTAGGCTGGCCCCCATATTTCATTTTTTCCATCTGAAGGGTAAAGGGTTGGATTATATTACTTTGGTGTTTTTAACTCTGTCAACAATATATTGAATGCTTCAACCTTTTTAGGTAAATTTGGTTTTTTTTTAAGTTGATAAATGAAATGGAATTATAATTTATCATGCCCGCATGATTAAACTAAATTTTGCTTTATTTTGTCTTTTACTTATATAGAACTTGTCCCCCCCCCCCATTTTATGTATGCTTAAAATAAAAATACAAAACAAGAATGACATGAAGGAAAGATTTTCTTAAGCACCAACTTACAGTGCTACAAATATATCAAATATTTTGACTTTGGCCAGTAGTTGGTGATTTTTTAATGATATATTAGAAAAAAATACTTAGTCATTAAATATTTAGGTGGCTACCTTGTGCATGATTTTTTTTTTTTTTACAATAGTTAGAGGTATAATGAACAAGTATTAGTTGTTTATTACTAAACAACGTATTTGGTCAGGGCTTCTTGTATGCCAGGGCCTTTAGGCAGTTTGAGTTATCATTGTCTTATGCTTTAGCAAGGAAGAGAGATTTGAAGAATTATAAATTAAGGTATGCAGGCTGAATGAGGAAAGGGTAGATAGATACCTAGGTAGATATTTTTTGGATGCTTTATATGGACTTGTTTTCTTAACTGGTGTTAGGTAGAACGTGAGAGAGGCACCAGATATTCTCTAGTTGAAGATACATGATACCACACACAATATAAAAAAAAAAAAATTAATGGGATGTTGTCGTAATTTAGTAAGTGGGATTAAACAATAACATTTTATTGAGTTCTACTAGTGTAAAATACTTCTTTGTGTGCAAAAAGATATAGACTGTGTTCTAAAGGAAATTATTTTTTAATAAACAAGACATATATAAATGTAGTGTAGTTCAAAGTGAAAATGATCAGTAATGAATGCTATAAGATATATAATTCACCAGTAAGAGGAAGAGGGGAGAGAAAATATGGGATGAGATGATTAGGGAAGACAGATGAAATAGGTGGCATTTGAGCTGGGTATAGAAGGAGAAATAAAATTTATATTGTAGTAAGGAAGGAGGCTGCCAGGAGAAAGGATAGGAAATACCTCTTAAAGGAGGTGGGCTATAAGAATGGCAATTATGTAAGTTGTTGAAGGAAGGGATGAAAATACTGTGATAGGAGGGTGATTTAAGAATTGGAAGTTGGAAGGCGTTAAATGTTTTGGGGGGCTCATGAAGGATGAATCTGATGAAAGGAGAAGATGACACCAGATTATGAAGGGCTTTGAAATTAGGGCAAGAGTACAGACCTGGGTGCGGAGGAAACCAAGAACTATAGGTTTTAAATAGTGGGGCAGCATGAGAACAGTACTTTAAATACATCATGTTCTCTTCTGTCCCCACCCCCAACTGATTCATAAGCTTCTTGAGAAAAGATAATACCTGGTACTTTTGTCCTAATTCCCCTGCCAGAAATGTACCTTGATTCCTTCTCTACCAGGAAAACTTATTTCCTTTCAGGTGTAAGTGAAATGTGTAATTTTTCCTGTGAAGAGTTTCCAGGCTCCCCAGGCAGAGCAAGTGGCTTCCGCCCTGGTGCATCCCGTATATATTTCTGTCACCCAGAGCATTTATCAGTGGGAATGTCACCATCTTTCTCTGTCCATCTCCTTTACTAGAATATTTTTTGAGGTCAGGGAATTTGTCTTATTTATATTTTTATCTTCAGCACTTAGGTATCCAGCTAAAGTGCCTGACAATACAGGGTTGCTTAATCAAGTCTTTGTTGAATAAATGAATGATAATTTTATAGATGACCCTGGCAGTAATATGCACGATGTATTGAAAGGGCACTTCAAACAAGGACACTGGGTAGGAAGCCATTGTGCTTAAAAAGAAAAAAAAAAAGGTCTAGCAATACAAAGATATATTTTAAAAAACTAAAAGTAATTTTAAAGATACAACGTGGTAGGAAAGTTATATTAGAAAGAACTAAAAGCAATTTAAAAAACACAATATGATAGGAAAGAGTTTTGAAGTCAGACTGTTTGTTAAAGAGAATAAAGGAAAGGGATGATCTGATGACTTAGGATGATGCTGTATAGTCAGCAACATTCTGAGCAATTAGGGAAATTTTAGGTTTGGCTACTTCTTCCAGACTGAAAATTTTTCTTTAATCCTGTAATCTACAATTTCTCTCATTGGTGCTGTTGACCCTACGGATGTTGAACAACTAATATTGTGCCGTTCTATCTATTTCAGCCATATAAGTGCAGAAGTTGGTAACTTTCAATGACTTTCATATACCTGCACTGTCTCTTCCTGGTTTAGTGTCATTCGTTCTTTTGGAGGGGGTTATCGGAATGTGAGGCCTTCCTCTTAATTTGGCAATTCCTTCCCCAAACGAACAATGTACCTATTGTCTCTTCAGTAAGAGAAGGTCCTATTTATCTCTGGGCTGGGGCTGAAGCCTTAGGGCAATGCTTGTTACCCAGCTCTGACTGACAGTCTGCCTGTGACCAGAAGACTCTGTCATGGCCACTGTATTGCCCCTAACCAAAAAGAGGGCACAGGAGAGTGCAAATAAACCCTTACTTTACAGTTTCTGAAAGCTCCCTTTTGAAATGGGATGATGACCTTTAACAGATAGCTACATTTGTGTGAAAATTCATCTTTTGTAGTTAATATTTTTCTTCCTAAAAGCACACTGTTGTAATGAAATTTTGTTTTCAGCTATAAATGCATCTTAATTTCTGTGACTTACATGTGCTATACTGAAATGTATAATACATGCCATTAGACTGGAGACTTCTGTTCTCGGTTTATATGCAAACATAATTGTCCAGTGTTGCATTCAGTACCTTTGACGATCACTCTCTGAATCCAGAAGTGATATGTTTCCAAAGGATACTAATCAGAAGCAAACTTGATGTAATTATCTGTTCTGGTATAATTAACTTACACTAGAAAATCAATTATGGAAAGGTTAGTGGAACATTTTTCTTATGTTTTTGAAGGACTCTACCACAAACTTTTATTACCTGTGTGTTTAAAATAAAGCTTCCACAAATACTACATTTTTGACTCTAGCTTAAAGTGCCATGGTTTCACCTGTGCTATAAAGTACTGTAATTTTGAAGGAACTGGGTGTCTTATCTTGACCTTTACTTGTCTTTAAGTTAGCATTAGGTTATATTTTATTTTTCACTTAATGATATGGGAAATTAAGAACTCCAGGGGAATGTTAGCACAACATAAAACTTTCAGATTACTGCTACTTTAAATCTTTAAAAAGAGTAATTTTAGATAACTGTTATTCCATCTAAAATCTAAAAATTAGACAGTATCTAACCTTATTACACCTCTTCAGTAACTTTGGCATTGTCCTGGTAATGGATGTTTAGTGGTTTATTTTAATCATTTTTATGTCACATTGTAAATTTTATTCTCCCTGTCCACCAGCCTCTTCAGAAAACATTTAAGTGTTTCATTTTCTTTTGAAGCAGCTTAGAAATGAGGTGTTTATGGTTTTGGTTTTGTTTTGTTTTAACGAAGAGAAAAAGCTTTTTTTCTTTTTCTCAGAGTATCCTTTGATAGGTATATTGTTTAACTAATAACAAAAATTAAATGCTCAAATTCCATCAAATTTCTTTGTCTTCTGTAAGATACGAATATACGGTATGAATAGACTTTTATTTTATTGTAGCTCATTGTAAAAAAGTGTATTAATGTGGTGCTTACTTGTATTGAAGCTTTCAGTTTTCTAGCAGGGTAACTTCCCTTTGGAAGATGTGAAGCCTAAGATGTTTTCCTTTCATTTTACTGCAGGTGTAGTGTGCATGGGTGTGTGGGGTTAGGAGAGACCAATTTTGAAAACTCTAGCCACCTTTTTCCTCCCTTCTGTTAAATGTGTTCTGTAAATTGTGCTTCTAGAAAGGTAGGGGGGAGTGTGGTGAGAGGAAAGTAGAGGAATTAAAAATCATTCCAATAAAATGGTTTAATTTATGCCTCTGCAGTTAAGCAGTGCTCCTGGTTAACAGAAATACCCTTCAGCTACACAGGATTTTGAAGGGTTGGAGGGCACTCATTTGCACATAAATAGCCATTAACTGATAAACTCCCAGAGGTCTCCTGTTGCATGTTAGTGGTTCTGACCTACTTAGCTAGCTTAAATTTGTTTTACAGAATTATTATAATTCTATCCTTGGTACTTAAACTTTGTGATTAATGCATGCCCCACAATACAATTAAAATATAATTACACAGTTTTGCAGTTTTCTATTGTGGTGTTATTATTACAAAGATCTGGATTTTGCAAATATTAGAAGAGTTAAGATTTCGATATTTATCACTTTTGCTGTTATGTGATTATGTTAAATGGGACCCCTTTATGTCTGAAGAATGGATTGGAGAGAGATGAATCACCAAATAGAGCGTATTTTTGCTTGGAAAGGTGCGGATCAGTTACCGTGCGATCACTTTAGTGTGCTGTCTAGACGGACAAGTCCCAGGCATTCTTGGATGCCCTTTTCAAAGGTTTCTGAAATACAGTGGATTCTTTACACGTTTCCTTTCAAAAATAATTTTTGGGGTAAATGTTGAGACGCAATAGAAAAACACCGGAGTGGGGCTCAATTGACCTGAATTCTGCCGACACCTGCTGCTTAGGACGCCGGAGAACCCGTGTTCCACAGTGTCTGTGCCCTCAGCCCTACAGTGAGCAACTGTGACTAGGAAGGGTTGGCAAACTAAGGTGCTGCTGACCAGTTCTGGCCCATGGCCTGTTTTGTACAGTCATGGAGCTAAGAATGGATTTTTACATTTTTAAAGGTTTGTAAAATAGCAAGAATATGTGATACCATATGTGTCCTGCAAAGCCCAAAATATAAAAAAATTTTGCAAGCTCCCTGACTAGATGACCCAAAGCGTTTCTCTGAACTATTGGCACTCAGCATTAAATTATTAGTTTATTCTTTTTAAATACTGATGTTTTATGTGTAGCCCTGCACATGTGTTTTTGGTTTCGTTTCATGTTTACTCTGTATAGTGATCAGTGATCTGACACTCAATACCTGCCTCTTCAGTGACCATTGATACATACATCCAGCTGCTACCACACCAAATTCTCCTCAATGGTGTGATAGCAGCCCTTAAAGTTTTATGACTTGAAATTTAGCTTTCTATTAAAGGAAATTTCCAGTAAAATGAGATAGTAAGGTGTCAGTTCTATTGAAAGGAGGAGAAAGAAACACTTATTTTGAAGTACTTAGTACTCTCATTTTGGAACACATTAAAAGTTGTGTTCTGTTTTAGGGAAAAAATAAAAATAAATGTTAAATAATATACTCTAGGGAACTACAGAAATATTTTCTGTATATTTTTATTGAACATCACTTTTAACCAACATAAGGGGTTGTTCACAGTAAGGTTTGGCATTCTCCCTGGGTCATTGAGCATGGAGACATGGGCCACTGTTAAAGCTTGGATGCATTTGAGTGGCAGTCAGCACCATATATTGTTTGTTTGTTAATATGTATTAAAGATAATGAGCTAAGTAATTTTAAACCATTTGTATTTGATATTGGGGTGCATGGAATTTGGGCCCTTTAAGCAAAAAAAGTTGGTCAGAAACAGGAGCTGCTTTGTAAAGTTGGCCTGCAATCCTCACATTTCTCCAAAGAGAAAATGGTTACCCTGTAATAATCAGTCTAATGAATTCAGAAATTCGTCGATTGTCCCAGCTCTGGGTAGATTAGGTAGAGACTTGCTTCAAGGAGTGGAGTTTATGAAATGTCTGCTGCGTCCAGCAAGCAGAGCCGCCGTAATACAGCTGCCTCCTCAGTGGTTCGCTTTGATCCTGTGGAATGAAAGGACAGGAGGATCAGCTCAGGTCTAAATGAGATTACAGCTGGTTCTGCAGCTTATCTGGTCTATTGCCAACTAGTGTGGCTTTGCACGTCCTAAGGGGTTTACAACAGAAACTGTTTATTGAGTATCATCCGTTTACTCAACACAAGCAGGCTAATCCTTCCCAGCCTCAGCATGTTGTAGAATTGTGCCGGAGCCAAACCAAAAGCTGGTGTAACCAGACCCTCTAGAGCCCTTTGTCTCGCACTATATTGATTTTTACCTGAGTTAAAGACGGTAAAAAAATAAAAGCAATAACCAGTCCTATTGTGAGCAAAAGGTTAATCTTACCTAAAATCTTACAAAAAGCATCTGTTAACCCTAGAAGGGACAACCTTCTTCTTCCTTTTTTTTCTTTTTCTTTTCTTTTTTTTGCTGTTATAGTCAAGTGGGATTTTCTAGTTTTGAATTTTGAAGAACAAGATAAGAAAAACAGCTTAAAAGATCTTGCTAGACATTGCAAATTAAATGCTTAAGTCTTTTCTAGTAGTACTATCACAAATGGCTTTGTGTATGGACTGTAGGATGGTTTGCTTGTAAATGGTAGGTTTTTCCATTATATCCATTTTGCGCACTGCAATCTTTTTTTTTCCCCCAATGTGATAAACAAAAATGCATGAATACAAGGCTGGAAACTTTAATTAAGGAAGAGAGCTCAACTGCCAGGGTTAATGACCAGTAGTCATTTTGCCTGATGATCCCTTGATTAGTAGTATATTTGTTTAATGAATAAAGACTGGTGATTAGGAGTGTAATAAAGATAGGCCTGTTGTAAAAAATCCTATGTGTGTTTAATTTTACTATTTTGTTTTGTACTTTTTTAAACCTTTACTTGTAAGATTTTTAATTACTACAGCCTCATCTTTAACAATGATCCTCAGTATGGCTTATAGTGAAAAATGATTTGGAATCAGACGGATCAAGGTTACAATTCAATTTTCATTACTTATTGATCAAGTTATTTAACAATTGGATTCATTTTCTTCCTCACCAAACTGGAGATATAATTTACCTTGCAGTATGTAATCAAACCAAATTGGAAAATAGTAGAAAGTAGCACTGAGCTAATCAGGTTAGTCATGGCTACTGTAGTTGCTCAGGAACCCAAAGGCATTGAAGATTATACGCAGAGGGTCCCTCCCACGATGCTAGAAAGGATATTTAAAAGTCTTATTACAGTAATCATGAGAGCTGAGGTCTGTATATTGAGATCAGTACTGCCCATTGCTATCTTTTAAAGGTGTATGATCTTGGGAGACAGGCAGGTAAATATCTTTCTCTTAGTTCATAACAGTAGCCAAAAGTATGTAATGTAGGCTAGTTTAAAATTTCTAGGAGGGCCTAAATAGTAAACTGTTATTTAGGATAGGTAGATGAGCCATATATTTATATCCCTTTCTCTTTCAGTGATTGATTACTCAGTTGCTTCATACCAGGCAATATAGATGTGTACACACTGTCAGCTGTATTAAGTCCTAAGTAAGAGATAAAGTTAAATTACTTAAGAAGAGTTCAGTGGTCTCTCAGTTTACTTTCTCCTAATTGGCAATAAACATGTACCCTCAGCTATATGTAAGCACAAAAGTGTTACTATGGAAACACTTGGAGGTTTTCTAAATGTACTATATGATGGAATCAGCTAAGACTGATATTTATCTTAAAACATGCAGTTTGTCCAATATTTAAACCTAATGGGCAAGATGTGTACCAGTTGAAAATGTAATATTTATCCAATCATTTCTGTTCTATCAAGCCTGGCTCTAAAGCAAATGAGTAATAAATTTTTACTGCATTTGGAGATAAAGGCTATTGGTGGTGATTGCTTAAACTCTTTTTGCTCAATCATCTGAATGGTGCAGATCAAAGCATTTTGTCAGACTGTGAGAAGTTTCACCTAGATATTGCCTCCCATACACACAGGTCACCATATAAATTACTTTCACAGTTTTACAGCATAGCTGGCGCTGGAAGTTAAATTGATGCCCACTGGTGGAACTCATAAAACATTTTCCTGTTAACACAACCAAGCAGAGTTGACATTGTTGATGGTGGATTTGAGCTAATAAACTATTGGTTCTAACAGTGATTTTTACTGTGTTTCAGAGGTGATGATGATACAAGTTTAGCGATCTAACAGTTCGCCCCGAATGACAGAAAATTAGCTCCACTATCTTTATTACCAAGTGCTGAGAAGAGTAGGAGTAGGGGGTTATTGGAGCCTCTAGCCTCATGTTCTGAAAGATAATGAATTATAGGAGCAAACTCTTTAACTCAGTGTATACTTCTTCACAAAAAAAATACTCATTTTTCTCAAAAGAATGTGTTCTATATCATCTGTTGGAAATTTTGAAATAACCTTGTTATTATCTTTTTATTCAAATATGTAGGTTGTGCCCTCCTTTCAGAATCTTTTACACAGATGCTTCTCAGGTGATTATCATTTCTGAAAGGGAAGCAGTTTTACATTTGGTTACCTTTTTGTTTCTTTGTTCTCTAAATTACTTTCCTATAAGGACTTTAAGTTTTAGCAAAGGTTTTTAATTGTGAACCACAGCAACAATCTAAATATTTTTTTTCCCATAAGAGTAAATTTCAGAGGTTAATTTTCTTTTATTGGTTATAAATGGAGACTATATTACAATTTATTTTGAAATATTTCTCCTTTGGTCATAAAGCTGTATGAAGCTTTGATCATAAAGTTTTATCTTTTCTTGTTTGATGTAAAATGATGAAATTTTCTTATTTCAAGTTAAAATTCACAGGATACTAACAAAGTACTATTTTATCACTGTAAGCAAGGATCTTTCCAGTTTTTTCATTTTTTCTTTTTGATGTTGTATCTGCCCCTATATTTGTGTTGCATATTCATACTCAATTGGTGATCTTCGTGTACTTCGGTTCCATTTTATGAGATATCATAGATCTTTTACTCACCTCTTTAACACTTCTTATTCCAGTATATGCATAATTTCTTTCTTCTATGAGAGGATGAGCTTTTTTGATGTGCAGATAAATGTTATCAATGAAACTTGTCATGTACAAATAGCATGTATCAAGCCCCAAGCAAGCAGAACTAGATAAATCGACTCATTTGCTGAAGACTTACAAAAAAAAAAAAAATTTTTTTTTTTTAGTAACATAACAAAAGCCCTTTGAGGCTCTCAGCCCTAATAATGGAGCTTCATAATAACCCTCACACATCATTGACTCAATGGGTAATATTTTAGGGAAACTTTTCCCTCCATCTTTTATTCCCTTTTAAAGAATTACAATAAATTAAACATGACAAATAGTATCTCTAGAGAGAAATATGTCTGTGACTAAGTACCTGAAGTAACTAAATTAAAATTAAGAAGTTTATTGACTGTTAAATACAGGTTAATTTGAAACAAGTTTATACTTTTCTTTTTGATGATTTTGATGATTGATCTTAAATATTTACCAGTAACAGCTTTTTCTTTATAAAATTCAAACTAAGCTTTTTCTTTTAAGTTAGAGTATTTGATACACAGGTGCTTTAGCTGGGTTGTTGGGGACAGGAGAGGCACAGGGTAGGAAAATAAATAGCAGGAAGAAGAGGATTCAGGCTAAGAACTAGAAGAACGTTTAGCTTGTACTTAGTTGTTTATAAACTAAGAAAAGTGACTGGATCTAATTAGTAGAGTTCATTCATTTGCAGTAGACCCTTTCAAGACTTTCATGAAAACTGAGTCTCTCTTGTCATAAAAACATACACATTTACACATACATAAACCTTTACGCATAATTGCAAGGAGTTTGTAAACTTCTGGGGCTTATTTCTATAGCCCAGGTTTAGCATTAGATTATGTTGGTAACTAAAGTATTATTTCTGTTAAAATTTGGTTATATTTTTGATGAAGAAAATTCCAAAACATCTCTAGGTACTTTTTGGCGCTTTGAGTTTTGAAATCTGAAAACCTAGGCACTACTGGAGCTGCAGCTAAGGTTTTGAAATCCATTATCACAGTTGGCAGTGATTAGTAGTGTCCGATTACTTAATTTACTGCATTTCTTTCTTTTTTTTAATTTAATTTAATTTTATTTTATTTTTTAACTTTATTTTTATTGTTGACACTATTACAGATGTCCCCATTTTTCCCTTGGCCCCCCTCCACCCAGCCCTTGTCCCTCTTCTCTCAGACCATCACCGCACCGTTGTCTATATTTATGGTTATGTACATGAGTTCTTTGGCTAATCCCTTCACCGTCTTTCATCCAGTCTGCCCCCGACCGCCTTCCCCTTTGTTGTCTGTGTCTATGAGTCTGTTTTGTTTATTAGTTATTTTGTTCATTAGATTCCACATGTAAGTAAATGCATATGGTATCTGTCTTTCACTGACTGCCTTATTTCACTTAGCATAATATTCTCCAGGTCCATCCATGCTATTGCAAAAGGTAAGATTTCCTTCTTTTTTAAGGCCTTGTGGTATTCCATTGTGTAAAGGTACCATAGCTTTTTTATCCACTCACCTGTTGATGGGCACTTGGGCTGTTTCCAGATCTTGGCTATTGTGCAAATGCTGCTAAGGGTGCATGTACTCTTTCACATTGGTGTTTTGGGATTCTTAGGATATATTCTCAGAATTGGAATCACTGGATCAAAAGGCAGTTCCATTTTTAATTTTGTGAGGTAACCCCATACTGTTTTTCTACAGTGGCTGTACCAGTCTGCATTCCCATCAACAGGGCACAGGGGTTCCTTTTTCTTCACATCCTTGCCAACATTTGTTGTTTGTTGATTTATTAATGCTATCCATTCTGGCAAGTGTGAGGTGATATCTCATTGTGGTTTTAATTTGCATTTCTCTGGTGATTAGTGACGTTGAGCATCTTTTCATACGTCTATAGGCCATCTGTATGTCCTCTTTGGAGGAGAGGTATCTTTTCAGGTCCTTTACCCATTTTTTAATTGGATTTTTTTGTCTTCCTAGTGTTGAGTTGTATAAGTTCTTTATATATTTTGGAAATTAACCCCTTATCAGATGTATGATTGGCAACTATGTTCTCCCATTCAGTGGGCTTCATTTTCATTTTGTTGATGGTTTCTTTTGCTGTGCAGAAGCTTTTTAGTTTGATATAGTCCCATTAATTTATTGCATTTCTTGAGTGCAAGAGAAATACTGAGAATGCAGAATGCTTAAGAGGTTTTGGAAAAATTATTTATCAAATAATGCCACCTTTCCCAGTGCATTAACTATTGTAATTGTGCATTGGTACAATCTGTTGGCATAGAATTGGATTTGATTTAAATGGGAGGGAAAAGAGACTGGACATTTTCAGTATTTATTGAAACACCTAGTCCATTAAGATAAATTATAGTGCAAATTTCACTGTGACAAGAACATTTGGGTGCATGTAGTTAAGAATCAGTCAACATTACCATTAGACTCTTTCCTTTTAGGAATTTATTACTACCAATTACGAAAAAGTACTCAAATGGAATTTAGCCCTAGCAAACGTGTGGTGGAATATTTGACTTCAAAAATGTTTGGGTTGCTACTGTTAATAAAATGATCATGAATTCTTTTGAACCAAAAGCACATTTCCCCACAAAGTAACTAAACACATGTAAAAAGATGTACTATAATGATTGCAGCAGTAATTAAAAAATAGTTCTGACTATGTGTAAGTATGTGGAATAACTAAATTAAAATTAAGAAATGAATTGAAATTTCTTTCAAGCTAGTGTATTTGATACATAGCAAAGCCTGCTGGTGAGTTGATGAAAGTTGAACTTATTTTTTGGATGATGTTTTTATGAACTAGCTTTCAAAGTTGTTCTCAGGTTCATAAACATACGAGGTCTGTCCAGAAAATGTCCAACCATTGTTAATACAAGAACAGTTTGTGCAACATCTATGTAACCTGGCAGCCAAGGAGAGTGGACTGAAATGCGCATGCATGAACAATGATGACTTCACTGTTCTAGGCAGTGGGGTTGGTAGATGCCATTGAGTGCACATGTGTACTGTGTGGCCATCTCATTCAAAGTGACTGAGAGAGTAGAGCAACGAATCTGCATCACATTTTGCATTAAGCTTGACCATTCCTCCATGGAAACTATTCATATGATTCAGAAGGCCACAGCTGTGGGCAACTGGTGATTGGCAGCTTCATCATCACAACATGACCATTTATGTATCACATCTTGGGAAGAGTTGGGGGATAGGTAGAAAAATAAAGTAACTTTTCTTCAAATGACTCTTACCTTTGCAATTTGTTTGTCCTAAAATGAGTCTAGAATATCTGATGTTGTGGGTGGTTCCCTAGGAGGCTTCAAACAAAGCTGTTTTGTCTTAAGTCTGCCTTTGCGCTATTGCGGTTACTACTCCTTGGTTATACTTTTAACGAGAAAAAATTTACTTCCTGCCTCTCTGTATGTGAATTCCCGGAGGTCAGGTTTATATCTTTTTTTTTCATCTCTTAATCCCTAATTTCTTCTTGGTACTTAGTATGTATGGGTAACCATGACAAAACGTAGTGGTGTAAAACATTACAACAGCAACTCTTTTATTGTACTCGTGGATTCTGTAGATCAGGAATTTGGAAAGCCAAGACAGCTCTTCTCTGCTCTGCCATGCCTGAGGTGTCAACTAAGATGATTCTGTCGGGGGGTAATTCACAAGGTTCAGAACTATACCAGCTGAAGGTAGGGAATACAGTTCCTAAGTGACTTCTTTACCAACACATCTAGTGTTTGAGCTAGAATGGCTGAAGGACAAGGTGAGCTGGGATAGTTGACTCAGGGTCTACCTGTGGCCTTTCCAAAGAGTGTTTTCAGGGTAATGGTACTTTATTCATGTCATTTCGGGTCTCTAAGACTGAGTTTTCCCAGCAAACAAGGCTGAATCTTCATGGTCCTTTATCAGCAAGCCTTGGAGTCACATAGAGTCATGGCTGCTGCAGTCTTGATCCAAGCCTTCAAAGATCTCGTAGATCCAAGGAGTGGCAAAAGAATTTGTGGCCATGTTTTAAAATCACCACAGTATTCAGCAAATGATGAAATAGCCAGAGAGAGAGGTGGAGGGGGCAGAGGAGAGAGAGAGAGAGAGAGAGAGAGAGAGAAAGAGAGAGAGAGAGGGGAGAAGGAGGAGGAAGAAGGTGAGGAGCGGGGAGGGGGAGGAAGGTTAAGAATGTGAAATTTAAGATTGTGAGGTTTGTTTGGTATCACCAGTAATTATTGGCTCCCGTGTTGCTAAATTTCATAGATTGGTGATCTGTGTTCCAAAGCGAAGGCAATTTTTATAAGTATTATTGCCCATACTGCAGATAAATATATTCTAGTTTACTTTTTTAGCCACCAATCCCTACAGTTTTTTCTCATCTCCTTTTTCCTGTATGTGAATTCTATGTATTTTAGGTAAGATCCATATATGTATGTTTGCTCAATTACAGTTAAAGAGGAAGAGAACCCAAAAAACCAGCATGGCAACTTAAGTATTTTCTCTAAGATGGGAGACTTCTTACAGAGGTGATCTTACCTCTGAGTACCTTTAACATCAAGGACAAAGACCCTGAATCATAACTCATGATCTTTTTCACATGATATTCTGCTATCAGGCAAACTCGGAAACTGGCTAGTTTTGGGGGTTTGTTTGTTGTTGTTTTTTTACCCCCTACATCACCTCCGCCCCGGACCATATTTCATCACCTCCACACCTTTTAGTCCATGTTCATGGGTGGAAACTGGCTAGTTTTATATGGAGACCATTTCTTATACCCACATACTTGCTCTTAAATTTGGAGGATGAGTTCCTGGAAATGAGGGCCCGAACCGAATATAAGCAGCACAAGGTTATGTAGCATTACACCTTTGAAAATGAGTTGTCACAGTCAGGTGGTGATTGCTACCTTGTTTTTTTTTAAGAAATTCCTGCCATTACATTCATCTGCCTATAGTATCTTACAGTTGTAATGTCAAAGGACTTCAACCAAGCCTAAATGTGGTCTTTACCCTCAACCATTTTCTTGAAGGCATCTTGAGGTGTTGTAAAACTTAAATCTTAATTCTAGCATGATAATGTTTCTTTGAGTCTTTGTGTTAAGTTCAGGACTATTACTTGTTGATTATAGGCTAAACTGTTCCCCCAGACACAGAATAAATGGCCGAAACAGAGACCATAACAAAATAAACAGTCTGCTTAGAAAACTACACTACAGCACCCTTCTGCAAATGCTAAGAGCATTTGCACTTTTTTTTTGCCACTAATGTGAAGTTGGTCTGTCATGCTTGCTTTTATCGGATGAGGGCATGAGATAACATTCAAGCATTGGCAAAATATATCTGTTAACAGTATGTTATAATGAGTAGTTATATGTATTTGTATATGTACCATGTCACACATGCATATACTTACCAGGTTGGGTTTTTTAATGAAAAGTTGCAAAGACAAATAGCATTGTAACATTAGCCCTGTGCAGTTACACAGTGCTTAAGTATATGAACAAGAGAGTCCTTGAAAGCTCTAGGTTATATTGGGAATAAACTGTTGGGAAGATGTGTGTTGGGTATATCAGTTGGTTTTGTCTGTTGATTCTCTTTACCCCAAAGAATTTTCTTTGTAGCTCTGTTTAGATGGCATGGCCTTCCATGACCTGGTCCGCATCTATAGGTTTCTTTTCCATCATTCTGCCGTTTGGCTTTTTATCTTCTGGCAATAAAGTTGTTTGTGAGTCCCCTCATGCACCATGTAATTTCATGTCACTATGGTTTACTCATATACTTTCAACTTTCTGAAACTTTTAAAAATTATTTTTCAGTTAACTAACACAACTTCCATAACCTGGTAATGGCATGTTTATTCCAAGAAGCCTTCATCAAACTCCCCAGTTGATCCAAAATGGTCTTTTTTTTTCGTTACAATACTCCATGCATACCTCTGTCTCGGCACTTAATTGTTCATTCTTTGTGAGCAAGGACCATATTTGATAGCATCTGATATAGTACCACATGTAGTAGACAACGACATGTTCATTAAAATGAGCTGAACTACCATACAGAGTGATTCCTAAGTCAGAATGTACACTTGGACTCTAGGTCCAGATTGCCAAAAACTTACTGGATTTTGTTACTTTTTTTAAAAGTATATTTTATTAATTATGCTATTACAGTCCCATTTTTTTCTCCCCTTTTTTCCCCTCTGCCTGACACTCCCCCTTCCCTCCAGCATTCCACCCCCCGCCCCCGCCGCTTAGTTCATGTCCGTGGGTCGTACATATAAGTTCTTTGGTTTCTCCATTTCCTATACTATTCTTAACCTCCCCCTGTCTATTTTGTACCTACCATTTATGCTTCTTAATCCCTATACCTTTCCCCCCATTCTACCCTTCCCCCTCCCCATTGATAACCCTCCATGTGATCTCCATTTCTGTGATTCTGTTCCTGTTCTACTTGTTTGCTCAGTTTGCTTTTGTTTTTAGGTTCAATTGTTGATACTTGTGAGCTTGTTGTCATTTTACTGTTCATAGTTTTGATCTTCTTTTTCTTAGATAAGTCCCTTTAACATTTCATATAATAAGGGCTTGGTGATGATGAACTCCTTTAACTTGGCCTTATCTGGGAAGCACTTTATTTGCCCTTCCATTCTAAATGATAGCTGTGCTAGATAGAGTAATCTTGGATGTAGGTCCTTGCCTTTCATGACCTTTAATACTTTCCAGCTCCTCCTTCCCTGTAAGGTTTCTTTTGAGAAAGCAGCTGATAGTCTTATGGGAACTCCTTTGTAGGTAACTGCCTCCTTTTCTCTTGCGGCTTTTAAGATTCTCTCCTTACCTTTCATCTTGAGTAATGAGATAATGATGTACCTTGGTGTGTGCTTCCTTGGGTCCAGCTTCTTTGGGACTCAGCTTCCTGGACTTCCTGGAAGTCTATTTCCTTTACCAGATTAGGGAAGTTCTCTTTCATTATTTTTCCAAATAAGTTTTCAATGTGTTACCTTTCCTCTTCTCCATCTGGCAGCCCTCTGATTCAGATGTTAGAGCATTTAAAATTGTCCTGGAGGTTCCTAAGCCTCTCCTCATTTTTTTGAATTCTTGTTTCTTCATTCTGTTGTGGTTGAATGTTTATTTCTTCTTTCTGCTCCAAATCATTGCTTTGAGTCCCAGTTTCCTTCCCTTCACTGTTGGCTTCCTATATATTTTGCATAGCCTTCACTTTTTCCTTTATTTTGCAACCATACTCAACCATTTCTGTAAGTGCCCAGATTACCAGTGTTTTGAACTTGCATCTGATATGTTGGCTATCTCTTCATTACTTAGTTCTATTTTTGGAGGTTTGATCTGTTCTTTTGTTTGGGCCATATTTTTTGTCTCTGGTGCACCTGTTACACTGTAAGAGACAGAGCCTTAGGTATTTGCCAGGGCAGGGCAACCCACGTGCTTCTTTGTTGCACTGTATGTGGGGGGAGGGGTTCGAGAGGGAACAATGCTGTTTAGTCAGCTTTCAGCAGCTTTCAGTCAGTCACTTCCCCCGCTACCTACCCACAAGCAAATTGGGCCCTTTGGGTGCTAGTTCCTGGGTGGGTGGGTTTGTGTACATTCTAGATCCCTGAGGGCTCCTCCAATGAACTCTCCTGTGAGGCTAGAAGTTTCTCCTGCTGTCGCCTGCACAGGTTTTTACAGCCAGAGGTTTTGAGGCTTTCTCCCCCCGCTCACTGGAACCCTGGGTTGCGTGGTCTGTCTCACTGCCCTGTTGTTCCTCCGGATTTAACCGCACGCAGATGTGGACAGCCAGCTGCCGTCTTGCCCGTCCGGTCCTCCGGCCGCTGCCTTTCCATGTCCCCTCCGCCCCTGCTTCCTGTCTCTGTCTCCGTCTCCCCCCATCCTACCAGTCTGGATGATTGTTTCTTCCTTAACTCCTTGGTTGTAGGACTTCCATACAGTTCTATTTTCTGGAAGTTCTGGTTGTTTTTTGTTTTTAAATTTGTTGTTGCCCTTCCTTTGGTTGTGTGAGGAGGCAAAGTGTATGCACGTAGGCCTCCATCTTGGCCGGAAGTCTGGATTTTGTTACTTAAATTTTCTATTTTCAAATCAAATTATACATAACTGTCCTTCTGTAGTAATTAACTGTTATTCCTAACAGTTTATTTTCCTCCCCAAATCTTAGCAGTAGCAGCTAAAACAGACTGTTCTTTTTCTTTCACAAAATGCAAAATAATTACTGTTAGCTTTCTTTTTCCTTCATAAAGTAGCTTAAGTTACACACTAGTTTATACCTAGCTGTTTACAGAAACCTCCTAAATGGTTTCTCCTGTCTCTAGTTAGTTTTTACTTTAACCTAGCTATTTTCAACTGGTGTGCCGCAAGAATTTTTAAAACATGCAATACCTGAGTAGTCAGGGCACTGACCTCTTTTCCCTTAGACTGTCAAATAAAAAATTGACAACAACCAACACAACAATAATCATCTTGTATGGATGAAATCAAAATTATACCTATTTTTGTTAGTTGGCAAAAAATATAAATTTTGATATGCTGCAGAATTTCAGTAGTTTACCTGTGCCATGAGATGAAAAAGGTTGAAAATCGTTGCTCTAATGCAACCTCTTTGCCATTACTGGATAAATGTTTCCCAAAACACTGTTCCACTATACCACCTCTCACTTCAAAATCCTTCAGTGGGTCCTTACTACCTTCAGAATAAAGTCCTGAATTCTTTTTTTTTCCGCAGCAGGAACTGCCTTAATCATTTTTGTGTCTCTGGCATCATGTAGAGTGGCTGGAACTGAGTAACTTCTTCGTGAAGTGAATTGAAGAAAGTGTGACAACAAATAGGGACCAGGTGTCTATTCTTAAATGTGTTGCCTTACAATGTTACTATAAAAATTCTCCATTATAGTCAGAGTGGTTACTTTTTTATTCCCTTCCCCCAAACACCTTGCTCTTTTCTATGTTCCTTTTGAGATGTAAATTATGTTACTCCTCTGCTTTTGTGGCTTGTGCCCCAATTAGATTTTACCCAGAGTCCTTACCATAGCTTACAAGATCCTACATGATCTGGAACCCAGCTACCTCTGAATTCATTTGCTCTTCCTTCTGTGACCCATGGTGCTTCAGCCAACTGGCCTCCTGATTGTCGTTCCTGAGCCTATGAAACCACCAGCCTTGGCATCATTGCATTTGCCTTTACTTCTCCCTGGGACGCCCTGCCTCCATATAGTTTCGTGGTTCCTCCCCTTACTAATTGAGTCTTTGCTTAAATGTGGCAGAAGGCATTTCCTGATCATTCTAGGTGAAATGCTAGCTCCCATCACTCATTATCCCCTTATGTCGATTCTTTTTTAATCCCCAAAGTTTACCACAATCCGAGATGCCAAATATCTATATTTAATTATGTCTCTTGTTTGGTATAAGATCCAGAAGGGCAGAGACTTTGCTTTGTTAACTTTGTATCCCTGCTGCCTAGAACATTTGTTGTATGTGTCGTGTTAGAAAGTGAATGGATTTTGTATGCCCTTGTGCTTTTACTTTTCTCCTTTTCACTTACTCAGTCCTTAACATGTCCTTTGAGAATTATTTCCATTCCCATTTTCTTCTGCTGCCCTCAGTGACCTTTCTTTTCTGAATTAGTATAGAACTTCTACTTTGTTTTACACATATGCCTGCAGAGTAGAGGAATGGGTCTCAACCGTCCTCTAGTACAGAATTTCATATGGTGTTGCTACTCATTGGGATCCATGGGTGACTAGCTGCATGAATTAAATAGGACATATTTAATAAATGAAGTACTTATTGTTAACTTGAAACTCAGACTGTTTATTGAGAATATATATGCAAACATTATTCTAAGTGCTTTACTTTAATAAACTGATTTACTTTGTAGGTACTATTATTGTTTCCATTTTATAGATGAGAAAAGCCGGGAAGCTTAAAGTGTGGTCCATGGGTTAGCAGCATCTGCCTGGCATAAATGTAGACACTCAGGGCCCTCAGCAGACCTACTGAATCAGAATTTAAAAACAAGTAATATGTTTTGTCCCCAAACTTGAAGATCAATTAAGAGCTTTAGTAAGGCCAGGGCATCAGTATTTTTACAAGCTCTGCAGATGCCTTTGATGGTAGTCAAGATTGAGAACTGCTGAGGTAGATCCTTATTATTGGTGGACCATAAGATACAGTGAAATATCACTGAAAAACTTAAGTGATGGAGACCCATAATCTTCTTAAATATAAGGTTAATAGAATAATAAGGGTAATTCCTAAAAGTAATCACCTTTTATTGACATATTTTCGTACTATGCCATATTTTGGGGCTTGGGGCAAGCAACCTAATTTTAAGTTCTTCACTAGTAGTCTGTAAAACTATAAGGTGGCTTTGCTACAAGCAGCTTGGTTTGCTAGGTTTAGCACTGGATTCCTGATTTATTCTCTTTCTTCAGTCTTGCAAATTAATTTAATTGTGGACCACAGGAAAATTTTGACTGATCAAGTCATTGACCTTTGGAAACCCTTAGAATAGTCTACACTCCCCAGAAGTGTTCAGCTTTTAATGTGTGCATATCTGGCCTGCCACCTGGGATTGGATGTTATACTACGTTGTAATTACCTTTATGAGGAACTTAGCATAGGAATGGATAGACACAGCAACGTGCCATTTAAAACATGTGTTATTTATTTAAGTAGTGGCGTGGTATTTGAGGTAGCTGTAGCGTAGCTGCGTGGCCGTTGGATTTGACTGCCTGGGTTCCGGTTCCGGCTGTGCTCCTTCCTACCAGGATGAGCCAGTCAAATTATTTATTCTCCTTTACTTAGATCCCTTGTCTATAAAATAGGGATAATAATACTACCTATAGGATTAAACTAATTAATAAAGGTCAGTAATGTAGAATAGGGCGGGCACATCTGTTCTTAATAAACAGTGTTTGATTCTTTGGCCAGCAATAGTAATTGTTCCATTTATTGAATTATTTTTATTAACAATTCTTGCAACAGATGAGTAAATGGCCCTACAAAGAGTAGCTAATAGTAGGATTTATACACAGGTATGCCTGTCTCAAAGGCATGCCTACCTCCAACTCCCATAATGCTCTACTGCATCTCTGCAAACCTGGGTATTGGAAGTTTGAAGCAGCAACAATGTGACTACAATGCATATTATCTTCCCTTACAGTCTATAAATTGTTTTTACCTAAATGATGTGATTTGATACTACAGCAGCCCCATGGAGGATTATTCCCATTTAACACGTGAAGAACTAAGCCTCAGGAGTTTGCCAGGGCCCCAAGCAGTCTGCTGTCCCCTAGACAAGTGTCCCTATGGGTACTTTTTCTCACACCTTGTGGAGCCCTTATACTCCTTACTGGTGCGCTGTGCATCCGTGGAAGCATCATTGTCAGTGCTGTGCTTTGGATTTGTCGTAGTCCTTGATAATCCAAACAGCCAGTGAACTTCCTGGTTTGATCTCGCATACCCACCCAGGCCTCTGCCGCCCACTCCTTCTCTCTTCCACAGGGCGCCGGTGCATTGAGTCGTCAGTTACAGGCAGGGCTGCAGAGCACATGCCCGGGCTGCTCCTCGCCAGTCTTTTCCCTGATACCTTGGGCATGCACAGAATTGAGAGCCAGGACTCAAGCTACCATTATCTCATACTGAAATCTCTTGCAGAAGTCTCTTAATATCTAGAGGCTGTATTTTTCCCCTTTTTTGAAAACAGAATTGAATTGGATGATTTTTAGGGTAACTTCCAGCTTTAAATCTTTGTGTATTTTTTGTACTAATGTCATTACTTTGGTTGTTATATTATTTCTGGGCAGTAAAGCAGATTATAGCCCTGTTTTACAAATGTGAACAAGAATTACAATGGGATTCAAAGAATCTGAGGCTTTTTTAGTGAATTTAGCTGAAACTAAAAATGGCTATAGAATATCTGGATTCCCATACAATTTTATATTAGTTAGATCAATCAGATGCTTGAAATAATTACTCATAGTGGTTTAGAATGACTTTTTAACTTAGACCTTCCCATTATGTTTTTCACTAAGACAATTAAAGAAAGTTGCCAGGCTGAAAGTAGCACTAAAAAAGGAATTCAGTTATAATTGTCATTTCCTTACTTTCTCTTAGCTTTTATCAGTCACATTTGTTGTGTTATGATTTTTCTATGTGGTACATGGTCCATCGATAAACAACTGTTGTTCTTTAAATTTTTGAGCCATAATGTATTAGAAGTGTTATTACATAGATGTCTGTGACTACCAGGAAAGTGATGAATAGGATGGCATACCTTGTTCCATCATTATCAGTTACAGGAGAAACAAGAGCATACAAAGATTAGAAGTTAGCTCTGGCCGGGTGGCTCAGATAGCTGGAGGGTTGTCTTGTACACCAAAAGGCAGCGGGTTTGATTCCGATCAGGGCACATACCAAGGCTGTGGGTCCGATCCCCAGCTGGGGAGCGTATGCGGGGGCATCCAATTGATGTTTCTTTCTCACATTGATATCTCTCTTTCTCTCTCCCCCCACCACCCCCACTTCTTCTCTTTCTCTAAATATGAAAAAATGTCCTCAGATGAGGATACAAAAAGAAGTAAAACCTAGTATAGTAGTCCAGTAGGTGTTTCCAGAAGCCTGCCCAAGTTATTAGGGAGGAACATGCTTCAGAGCCCGGCTGGCAGGTTGTGGCTGTCAGGTAGAGGTTTTAGTGCCTCTCGTGGCCCCATGCGTTTGTGCGTCTGTGTAGGGGTAGAGAGGTGGGAGGTGAGACAGATAAGTGAAATGTGTGAAATCACAACTGGAAGTAGTGGGAAGATAAAACAGTAAAACAAATATTGGAAAGGGGAAAAACAGCAGTCAGATGGAGGAATCAGGAATGCTCTTGAACTTAATGAGGTAAGCCAAGGAGGGCAGGATGGCAGAGCTAAACGGAAGCATATGATGACCTGGATCATTACATATGTACAGGTTTGGGTGTTGCACAGTGTAATCATAGGTTTCTAAACACTTTCGAGGATATTATTTCATACAGTCTTTACACTACACCTATGGCGGATATAGCAAATGATTCCTCTATTGACTTTTCAAACAAAAACTGGGAGATTACTTTTTTATTTTAAGGTCACACAGCTCTGAGTAGCTTTGCTAATAACCAGATAGCCATGTTACCCAACATTTTACTTATTTTTGCCTCAGTTTCCTCATTTATAAGATTTGAATAATAATAATAATAATAATTGTACATACTTCATAGGGTGAGAAATAATGCTTATAAAACACTTAGCATGGTGCTTGGCACATGGTAAATACCCATAAATGCTGGATGTTGCTGTTGTTTCTAGAATGTGAGCTGCAGTTTGAGTAACAACGTTCAGAAAATTTTATTTTCTACTATACTGTATCTTTTAGAATGTAAGTAGACTAGTTATGCATGTATATTTCCACATGTGTGTATTTCCAAAGTGGTTTTAATCTATGTTAAGTTTGCCTTTACTCAGAACATTTGCCTAGTATTGAGAGATTCTACATTACTTGTGATATTTCTTTTTTTCATTGTTGCTGTTTTGGGGTGTGGGTATTGATTCAATCTTTATTGTATATTTTTTCCATTACCATTTAGCCCCCTTATACCCTCCTCCCCTCAACAATCACCACCCTGTCATCCATGTCCATGAGTCCTTTTCCCTTTCTGCTCAATCCCTCCACCCGCTAACCCCCACTCTCCTAGTTGTCATCTGCTCTCCATCCAGTCTTTTTGTTTTTGATCTGAAATCACATTTTAACTTTCGTGCTTTTATATTTTTACTTATATGTATATATTTTTGCGTTTATATTTTTCTACTGTTTATAGAAGAATGTAGAAAATGGTTTGTAAAATAGCCATGACATCGAGAACTATATTATATCATATATATATTTATATATGTTTTTGTTTTCTTTTATAACGTTACCGCTAGTGACAGAACTTTTTTCAGTATTTTCATTTTGGTCATTGTACCTTCAGTAGGTATGCAGTCGCATCTAATATAATAAATTTATTCTTCTGTAGTCTTTGTGTGTTAGTTTTCTGACACAGAAAATGTGATTTAAAAAATTACCTATGACTGCATGGGGTATTTCTATTTTGGCTATAGTGCAGAAATTCAATTCTTCCCTCAGACCCACATTACAGTAAATCCTTGGCACTTCCTGCATTTGCCTTTCTGATACCCTCATTATTACAGAAATTATTTTAAGGTCTTAAACAACTTCATTTCATGTTAATAAGAATGATAATAACAGATTATCATTCTTATTCAGGCTGATAATGCTTTGAACATACAAACTATTGAACAGAAAGGATTTTGCATATTCCCAGGATATATAGCCTCTTCTCAAACCAAAATACTAAGTGGATGGCACATTTCCGAAACAAGTCTGTTTTGGGGTCAGTGTCTTATACGTAATTGGAACTTGTTTTTGCTGTGTTAACTCTTACCTCAGAGAGTACAATTGCTAGCATTAAGTTTTTACCTACGGGCTTGCTTATTTCAGAGCTTTGAATCAGACCCTGGTACCTAAAAATTTTGTTCTGGAGAGGTCAAAAGTGGTTCGGCCTTCTTGGCTATTTTAAATATTGCCCCAAGTGCATTTTTCTTGGGATCTTTCCTTATAATTTTTTCTAACACAGAATTCTGGTGTTGCTCCTGGCTCTTTGCAGAGCTACATATGGCTTTTCCAGCTTCTTTTCTTAGGCTTGGTGAAATTTCTTCTACCCAAGTAGAAAAAGAAGAAAATTTATCAGTGTTTGAAGTGTGTGTGTGTGTGTGTGCATGCGCGTGCACATGAGCACATGTGTCAGTGCATAAGAGTGTGTGTCTTAGCGTGTAAGGGAAAAGTATAGGCTTCAGAGTCAGACTTATGTTCAGATTTCAGGGCCAACCCTTCTTAGCCATGTGACCTTTAGGTATATTATTTTACTTTCCTGCTATCAGCTTCATCATCTATAAAAAGGATTAACAATATCTTATCTCATTGAATTGTTCTGATTTTTACTTAAAAGAATTTCTAGCACATAGAGGATGATCAGAAATGATAGCCCTTCCTAGGGATTAGGATTTACTTACTAAGGAAAAGCTTATTTATTTAGAAATAGTGGGCAAAACCCATCCTGTCCAAGTACAATACATTATTTATTATCCTTTGAAACCAACACTTTGAAAAAGCTATAAATGGGTTGTGCAAATGGTTGTATTATTTTACTTGGATTCTGGGGTGTTGAAATGTACTCGCGAACTTTGCTATGTTGATATAGACAGTTGAGTTAGTTGCCAAATGGATTTTAGTGGTTTTATATTCATCTTACTCAAAGCTAAAGGACCCGAAATGGTTCTCTAGCCACTAGTTCAAGTAGAAAGCATCTCAGGAAGGTTTTTACACAGAAAACATAGCAGATACTTGGTTAGCTTTTATGAGAGTTGCTTGCTATGATATTTTCCCCAGGAATTTGTACACTTTTTTTCAGTACTTGAAGTAATATTAAATATTATTCAAGAATTCCAGGGTAAAGGGTCACAGATCCAAATGTAATATAATTGATACTTATTTACTTATGTGTAGTTATGTGAAAAGTACTAAAATGTGACCTTGCAACCAGTTTGATTTTTTTTTTACGGAATTGCCTTAGGTACATGTACTAGTTAATTCTACATTTTGTGTAGCAATTTCACATGTCCACTTCCCCTAGATAAACGGATTTAAAACATCAGGAATGTTGGAATTAATGTCATGTTTCTTTGTTTTCTCAAAGTGGAATGGAATACTACTCCTATCGGGAAGTCTTCTTTCTTAGCTCTGTCAGTTATTTTTCTCTGCTTTCTCTTTAATTGTAGAAAGAAAATCTAAGGATGGTATCCATGCTTTTGTATATATTCTCAGTTGTTACAGCAGCATTATAAACGGAAGGAGGAATAATATCATGGTTGTACATTTACTTTTAAATAATCGTATATTATTAACCTATCATTTAGGCATATTGCATAAATGTCTTCCATGCCAGATCACTGTGGAATCTTTTAGTATTTCCTTCTCTTATATTCCTATTAAGGTCTAGAAATGTCTACTTTTTCAACTGAAATAAGCAAAAAGAAAGTGAGCAAATGATGAATCAGGATTTGAGACAGTACTGAATTCATGTTTTACTATTTTATGGAGAATAACTTTTTGTTTATTATTATATGCTACATGGAAATGACGTGGATCTTTTTTGGACCAATGTGCGAAGACTGTTTCTGTCACTTGTATACGAGTACAAGGCCTATGTCTTTTCTAAACAAGGAAAATATTTTCATTCAAAATACCACATATAAGCCAGATATACTTACTTTCCTCTTGGTACATCAGTGTCCTGAAGCTCTTAGGAAAAAACGGTTTAAAAAATTGTTTCCATGTCTAGATTCTAAGTAAAATCACTTGTCTTAGTGAGTTGCAAAATGCAGATCTTCATTCTGAAGCTGCCTGTTTCTCATTTAGATCTGACATATTAAAAAGCACATAATTAATGGTTGACATTAGTAATTAACATTAACTTTATGGTGCTTAATATGCCATCATTAATCCATCAAATAACCAGGAATGTATAATGTCTTTGCATAAGGGTTTTAATGATATAAAATGGTCCTTCAGTTTTCATATAGTATAAATGGTAAAATCCAAAAATGTATTTAAAGAAGATTTTTGTAAGCATTTGTTGGGCGTTAGCTATATTTTTATTTATATTTAGGAATATGCATCAACAATTGTGTCAGGAACTTCAAAAGGAAAATGTGGACCTGGCTGTGCAGTCTTCATTATCGGCTAAAGAGTGCCACCTTGCTGCGGTTGCCAGTGCACTATGGAAACATTTCTTTTCATTTTTGAAGAGTCAGAGAATGTCACCAACAGTGCCTTTCTCACAACTTGCGGATGCCGCTGCAGGTCAGCTTTGTAACTTGCTAATTACTTTGTCATTTTTCAAGCTCTGTCAATTTTTTCTTCTGTTTGTTTGGTAATAAAGTCTTATTTTATAACAGTATAATAAATATTTTGACAACTAGAAAGATGAACAGAATTCTATATTTTTAAATTAGGATCCTTTGGCTTATTTATTATTTTTATTTTAATAAACTAAAAGTTAAATGATCGTTGCTAAAAATAAAAGATAACTTTCAATCTTAAAAATATTGAACGTCCATAAACTTTTCTTATGCATGCAATATTTGAATAGTAAAGTAGTATTTGATTTCTTCTAGTCCCATTTGTTTATTTTTAGATTATATGTATAGATATCTCGGTATCAGATGAAGTTATGTGTATAAAAAGCACAAGAATGTAGTAGGAATTTCACTTCAACATCAGGCAGGTGAAATCAGAATGACATTGAATATACAGAATGTTACTGTTCTGAATTCTACTAGATTCTATTTTAGGTTGTAGTTTTTACTTAGTTTGCTTATTAGCCTAACGACATGCCCTTAGGCATTAAGTGACTGACTCACGTGACATTGCAAGCAAGTATTTGAATATATGTGCATATATGCAGTTTTCTAAGAAGAGGTTCTTATGTTTTTCAAGGGATATTTTGCCCAAAATATGTTAACAAGCACTAGAATAGAGATCAATATGATAACTGCATGTCTTTAAATGCAGTTTATATGAAGGTATTTCATGTATTTAATTGCAGTGCTTTAAAAAACCTAAGACCTAAACCAAGGTGTATTTTACCGTTTGTGAATGAGGAAAACTGAGCTAAATAAATGCACCACATAAAAGACTGAACGATGCAAAGATCCTGAATTCCGGTAGCACGTCCATAATTAAAACATAAACAATGATAGATTGAAAAATTGTGACAGATCACCTGTTTTCCAACTACTGGAATGTCTATGAAAACAAATATTGGTATTCAATCAGTATAATCAAAGCAGCCATTAGTAGACAGTATGACTTACTTTTCTTCCCTTCATCATCCCGGTGAACAAAAATGTCATCACAAGGTTACTGAGGTGCTGTCCTAGGTACTGAAAGTAAGTGGTATGCAAATATAAACCAAAATATGTGTGGGTTTGGAGTATGTTTTAAAATCAAGACAGGTTAAGAGAAAGTTTTCCTGCATTAAAGAAACTAGTCAATGAATACCCACTTTTATGGCCAGGCGGAAAAAAGGACTGTAATTTTTTTCCTTATGTATAAGCTACATGTTCTCATGGATCTTATAGTCTAGTAAAGGTCAGAGAACAATAAATAAATAAGTAAATAAATAAGTAAATAAAGTGTACTTTGTTATGTGGTAATATGCGCTGTGGAGAAAAATGAAAATATAGAAGAGGCTAGGGCTAGGGAAGGCCAGAATTGGAAGGCCAGTTTGTAGTCACAGAGTTCAAGTGTGATTAGTCAGCCTGTTTGCTCACCAGCCATTTGTACTGATATGGATACATTTAGGGAGAAAACCAAGAGCTGGAATTAAATAGATGGCGTTTTTTCCCAGGCAAGTACAATGAATCAAGTGAGGTGCAAGGGAGTTGTTAGTATACACAAATGAATGTAATAGTGAGCCATGCACTCAGGCAGCTTAAAAAGGGAAAGGAAGGCACAAAGCAGCAAGGGGCAGGAAGCAGTTTGTAGGGTCAGTGAATTGTAGGTCCTGGTGGAATCAGAGAATTGTTGGAGCCGGGGACCTATAGGCGGAGAGTTGGAAAGCTAGTTTGGTGCCAGAAAGTGGGGTCCTCAAAGCTGAAATTATGGAGAGAGTGTGCTTACTGTTAATACCAAGGTCTTTCGGTATCACTGTCAGAGCGAAGAGCTAAAGTAGAATGGAAGGTAGATTCATTAGAGGACAGGATTTCAAGAAACTGAAAGGCCAGGATATTGGGATAAAACTCATCAAGGCTTATGACAAGTGCTGTTAGAGAGTATGTTGAGTGAGCTACAATGTTTGAGGAATGGCAGTAGAAAAACTAGAAAGCAGTAGCTGAATGCGACAAGAAAAGTGAGTAGATTGTATAATCTAATGGCATGACAACCAAAGCTAGAGGTTTTTGGAGGGAGGAAGGGAGAATTGTCTGGAAGCAGCAATGTGAACCAAGGAGTGAACTCAGCCTATCTGTAGGGCAAGTTGTGTGAGAGGTGTGGGAGAATAGCCATCATTTGAGAGAGATGCATGGAGGCAGCGCTTAATAAGGAATTTATAGACAAACATAAATTAACATAGTACGTATTAAGTTGGGGAATTCCCAAGAAGCCACAAAATAAAGTATATTTGTCTAACATGGTTAACTAAGGAACTAGTCCCTAGGCTCAGTGGGTTCTGAAGGAAGTGGAGTGTCATAGATTCTTTGTAGATCACAGTTTAATAGAAGAGAATGCGCAATGTCTAAAATAAGACTGAACTCTTCTTCTGTGGCAGGTGGCAAGTAAATTAGCCTGATTGGAGAAGAGCAGATGCCAGAAGGAGTTTTTAAAATGGGTTTGTGAGTGAGGAAGTCGCATTAGAAACATCAGGTTTAGAATTTGCAGTTTGAGGGAGCATTAGAGATGCATAACAACCGTGCTGAGGGAAGCCGGCGGGGGCCCAGCCTTAGACATCTAGGTGATTGCCACCGAAATTTCTTTGACAGCATGAACTTAGTTCAGCTTTAGCTTTTCTGTGTTTCTGAATGTGACGTTTTATTATGTAGGGCTAAGTTTTTAATCACTATCGATATAATTTTGGGAGGAGAAAAAGTTTTTAACAATTTTTCACCATAAGTTTTTCTCATTTTAAATCTAGATTTTACTTTGCTAGCAATGGACATGCCCAGTACAGCTCCATCAGATCTTCAGCCTCGGCCAGTGGAAACAATGATACAGCTTTTTGGTTGGGATGATATCACCTGTCCCCAAGTTGTAGCAAGATATTTAAATCATTTTCTCCAAAATAGGTAAGTCATTTTATTTCAGGTATGCACATTAATGTAAACCCATGATAGGTCAATATACTAGGAAAATAAAATTTTTTACAAATAAAAATTGATCCTTACTACATATACTCTCATTTTGACAGCAGTAATAGGAAAACTAACTTGTGTTTCATGGCCTGCTTTTTAAAAAAGTTGTTGCTGCCTAAGCCCTTTTTCAAAAATGTTTTTGTAGGACTGCCTTATTCCCATCCTAAAATGACCTTTCTACACTCACCATTGCAAAAGAAATTATATATTAATATTGCTAAATCTATAAGACACTGGTATGTTATCAAAGTTTTAGACTTAATGATAGCTTTCCTTTTGACAGAGTTTCAGATATTTGACTCTCAACTTGGGTGATCATTAACCAGACACTTCACCCTGAACACTGGTTTCCTTATCTTTATGTATATCTCCTGCCACGTTGCATACAAGGTCTAAGGAACCACAATGGGAAAAAAAAATGTACAATAAATAAAGTTAAAATAGAAATAATATAATCAGGAAGATTTGAATAAGAATATTAAGATGAGGGAAAAGAATAAATATACACACCTAAGAGATGAATGCAGTTCTTGTCCAAGCTGCCAGTCAGTGAAAATGAAGACTGACGCAGTGGTGAGGTGTTCTCAGAGGAAGTTCATTAAACAGAGTCCTGGAGCCATTTCTCATTGGCTCTCAGTTGTAAAGCAAGGGAGTTCAGCTTCAGTTGGATTACTTTTTAGGATCCTTATATCTTGAGAATTCTGTAATAACAACAAACATTTATTTATTAAATACTTTTGCTGAAATTATTTTAGTTTTAGAATAAAATTAATAGTAACTGTTGAGAAATTTGAAATGCAAAGATAGATGTTAAATAGTTTTGGGAAAGATTATACAGATAGATAATAAATGACCAACCTGAGTTCTTCTGCATTGTATACTCTTTTTTATGACTACTCGTATTCAATGTATTTTAAAACAGTGTTTCTAGAATTATGATTTGTATGTATTTTTAAAATTTCTGACTTTACATAACACTTTATAATTAGCTTAAGCCCATCCTCATTCTTTCTGTGCTCACTTATAAAATGATTAGAAATCAAATTAGCCAGGCCATGAGCTTTGTGGAAATATATATATTTTTAAAAATTTCCATCAGATCTTATTTTAGAATTCTTTAATAATGACTGCCTGTGTGGTAGGGGAGCAGGAAGGAAGGGACAGGAATGGGACTGATCAGTAGGCCCACACAGAAATACATGTTGTTTTTAACTTTTTTCTTACCTCTGTGGTCATGACCGCTTTTCTGTTTATTTACTGTAAAGGCCAGTGTTTTTTTAGTTTACTTGCATTTCCTTCATCATTATCTCACCTAGCTAGTTATAAGTCCCTTCCTTTCTTTCCCCCTTTTAACCATATTCTTCCCTACCTCCTTCCCTTGGCACAAACCCTACACTAATATGCCAGCAGCAGAAAAAAGGAAATAAAAAATTAGAGCACTACAAATGAAAACAAGATCCAAGGTGGGGCAAAGGCAGGTTTACAGTTGGGAGTATCTGAAATAGAGTTTATTATTTATTAATTATTATATTATTTTCCACACGAACAACTGTAAACCTACTTTTGCTCCACCCCGTATTTCCCTAAAATGCCCTTATTGTGTGTATCTGTGGTGTTCATTTTCAGCATCGCTTGTCTGCATTGGTTGCATTTGTCTCTAAAATAAGTGAGACCAGCAAGTGGGGAATGTTAGACTGTTTTTCTTTATTTCTTAACATCTATACTCAGGGAACTTGTTGGATTTTATTTTTAATATCTATCAATTTATTTTTACAGCATGTTATGTGAAGCACTTTCTTATTCAGGCTATGTATCTTTTCAAGCCTTAACTATAAGATCATGGATCCGCTGCATTTTGCAAATGTATTTAAAGAACCTCAGTTTGCCAGATGATTTATTAATTGATATAAATCCTGAACAGGCAGTTGGTAAGTATTTGCTTTCTAAATAGCTAAATATGTTCAAGTTTTTCCTTTTTGTTACATAAATTAGGAGAAAAGATAAAAAATATATTTGTAATTAGGTATAAACATAAATAGAAATTTATTTCCTTTTGTAGCCTGTTTCTCCTTCTTGATATTTTTCTGTTACTATATGTGATAAATTTCTCTCATATAAAAAGATAAAAGAACTTGTTTCTTTGGAAGCCAGAAAAAAAAGAACTTGTTCTCAAATAACAACCATCGTTTTACCTTGAAGAAACTGATCACAAAAAAGTGGAAATTTGAAGTAAATAACCAGATACCACACTGTGAAAACCCTGAAAGAAAAATATCCAACCATGAATAATTCTCTCAGTTTATTAGATATTTTGCCTTTCTTTCACTTTACTATTGGTCACCTAGTGATACTTGTACTTTTTTTAATATCCCCATACAGTTCTGGTTGTCTGTAGGGATTGCCTTTTCCAAAAACAACTCTTTATGACCATTTATAAATTGCACAAAGGCTGGACTGAAAAAGTGCGCCAGATTTACTTTTGGTATGTTGGTATATCAGTTAGTTAGCTTTATACGAATAACTTCTGGGGCAGTGTTGTTCAAACAAGTACAAGCTTGTTTTTAAATAAAATCTTTCCTTAGAGAAATTTAATTCAAGGTTTATGATTATGTGGAAATTTGATGTTTTTTTGAGATTTTATTTATTTATTTTTAGAGAGAGAGGAAGGGAGGGAGAGAGGGAGAGAAACATCAATGTGTGGTTGCCTCTTAATGCGCCCCTGTGGGGACCTGGCCTGCAACCCAGGTGTGTGCCCCAACTGGGAATTGAACTGGCAACTCACTAGTTTGCAGACCAGCCCTCAGTCCACTGAACCACACCCACTGGGGATGGAAATTTGAATTTTAAAGGAAAGCATTTCATAAATGAAGAATGCTACATTTCCTGCTCTCTCATTTTTATACACACACACACACCAACACACACGTAAACCTGTATGATAAATATAGGTATACGTGTGTGTGTGTGCATACATATTAAACATTACATAAATATTGTTATTTTATTTTAACAGAAAAAGAATACATGGAACAGTTGGCCGAATTGACAAGGTTGCTGTTTAAACTCTCAGAAATAAAGAATATTTTCTCAAAGGCTCAAGTTGAATATTTACCTGTCCCAGAAGACCCTAAAAAAGCACTTGTTCAATTTCTTGAGGTATTTTTCATTTCTTAGTATAATTGTACAGATCAGTCACAATCATTATTTAAAAACTTGAAGTGTTCATGATGTTTTTCTATAAAAGGAGTTCTTTTAAATCAAATCATATTATTGGGTGCCTGATATTATGAAATTCTGGAAGAATAAGAATGTGAATCTAAGGTATAGTACAGTTTACTCCTAAAGACAGAAGAATTGCTTTTAATGAAAAATAAGAGTAAAAAAGGCTACATAAAAGCCTTATGATAAAGCTGACCTAAATTGTAGTAATATCTTGTTGTTGAAATTGCTGGATGACAATATTCTTCAGGTGCTTGGGAACTAAATTTTGTTGTATATGCTCCATAATACTTCAACTTAATGTTTAGTATCCTGTAATAAACAAGTATAAGTTTTACAGTAAAAATTTAATCTCTTCAGCATAAACATCAACTACTTCATTTGATAGTGTGATTGGGGCTTTAAAATGCAACCCATTTGTTTTGTCTCCATAATAAATAGTCCTGTCACAGGAGAAACTCCCAGAAACTCAGTTCTTTTCACTGACACAGTAAAGAATTACAGGTCAGTGAGCCTATTAGCGTGCAAGCAAAGTTTATTGATGCTAAGTTCCAATAGGAAAGCAAAAACAAGGGTGGCTAGAGCAAGGGTGGCCAGAGGCCCACTCGCCAGGGGCCCTCTGGCAAGAGCCCGGCAGACCAGGGGTCCCCCGCATGGCAAAAGGGCCACGAGCCAAGAGAGCAAGTCCTTTGTTCTGAGAACTTACCTAGTTGGCGGGATAGGGGTGAAGAAGTCACATATCAATTGACGGGTAAAGGTGGTGCCAGCTTTCCCAGGGAGACGGATGCCCAAACTTATCTTGCCCCAGACTCTATTTGTTCATTTTGCATTCATGACAAGGGGCAGGCAATTAACCAACGTTGTTTTATGGGCTTTCCTTTGGGCACTGTGGTCCCCTCCGCTTCTCACTTCCAGGCCTTGGGATGAATACGCAGTCTCAAGGTTTTCCTTTTCTCAGCTAGCGGAGATGGTACACACAGACATTCAAGGGCACCCTGCCCCGCCCCACACTAACATAGTTTACTTGTGTTGTTCGGAATGCCTGGCAGCCTTGTTGGACCTGGCTCAGGACTGCTGGGTCGGTGGGCGAGCTTTTGCTTTTGGCCTCCTGTACTGTGTTCTTGGTTAGATCGCAGTGGTGAGGGTCCTGCCTTTATTTCCCCTCTGGCCACTCATTCTACTGTAACAGTGCCATTCAACATTTTGTTTTCAGTTATTAATATTGTAGGAACTTACTTGATGTCATAGTCTTTGCTTTATAGCCGAGTTGAGGTAATGAATGTGTTTGGATTGGTGTTTTTCTAAGCTACTCACAGTAAAAGTTGGTTTATTTTCCCACAGAGCGGTTGGTATTAACGCAGTGAAAATAATTACAACCCATAAGCTCTTCATAAATATGAAATCTTCCATTAGTTTTCATTAAGTTAAAGTACAGTTGTATAGCAATTACAGATGTTATATACATCCTCAAAATATTTAGTAATAGTACATGCAGCTATAAAATACACATTATTGTTGAGTCATTTATTTAGTTGTTGATTGAATCTCAACCTGTAATTAATTGAACACCTCTGCTAGAAACTGTCCTGGACCAGAAAGGGAGGCAGAAACCATGGACTCCACTGACCATGTTGAAAAGCTCTTCTGACTTAATCCAGCCGGTATTTCCTCTCGTCAACCAGTAAACAGTAGTCATGTGCTGAATGTTAGACAGTATTATGCCAGCGTTTCTCAGGGACTTGAAAAACAGAAAGAAGTAGTCCTTGATCTTGAAGAACTTTTACTTGGTTGAAAATACAGAATAGATGCAAAAGTTAAAATAATAATATAAGACACTATATGCTAAGTGCCAATTAATTGATAGATCAGTCAGTAGATTAAGAACTCAAAGAATCTTGGTATAAGAAGTTTGAATTTTATCCTGTGAACAGACCTTATAAATTTTTAAGTAGGTCTGATTTGGTTAAATGACTTCTCAGGAAAATTAGTAACAATGAGGGTAGATTAAGGCAGCATCAGAGAGCTTTTTGACTCTTTCCACCTCTCTCTCCAGTTCTGAGAGACATCATCATGACCTTGCACTTCGTTTGTGCAGCATCCTCTCAGAGTCTCACTTCATTCCCTATCCACCTGAATTACACCCTCGGGGGCCTCAGTTCATCTACCCTACCAACGCCCTTAGTCTTCCATCCTTTGTCTTTTGGTCACACCTACAAACTCTCAACCTTGGTTTGATGCAACCACTTACTTTCTCTTCTTTGTCTTATCTGCTGAGAGCTGCAGTAGAAAAATCACGTAACTGAATATATTGGTGCCATTGTCTCCAGTTTAGGTCATTGAAATCCACCATAAATTCCCAATAATGGTTTGAAAACTTTAGTACTCTTCTCAAACCTTCTAACCCATCTGTAGCCAGTCTTCTCATGATTCTTTTTGCCACTTCTCACCTCATACTTGTTTTTACTACTCTTCTTCAACTTATTCTTTCATTTATCTCCTTTCCTCTTCTGCCTACTTCACTGTTCTTACTGCTTCATCTACGTTTCTCTCCACCATCTCCTGTTTTTCTATCTGTACTCTGTGCCTCATCTTTTTTCCTCTGCGAAAGCTAAGCTGGCATCTAATGGCTCATAAAGAAAATTCTGGGGGGAAGAATCAAGTCATACCTCAAAACTGAACTTTATAGAATTCTTACTTGTAGGAATTTGGGATTTTGAATTCCCAATTTTACACTAGGATATTTGGTTATAAACTTCTTTTACTTCTTTTTACTAATACTTTGCTGAGTCAGATCTTGTATGAATAATTATTGATGAATTTTTAAGTATATTTTATTGATTATGCTATTACAGTTGTCCCATTTCTTTTCTCCCCTTTATTCCCCTCCATCCCGCATCCCCCCCACTAGCATTTCCACCCCTCCTTAGTTCATGTTCATGGGTTGTACATATAAGTTCTTTGGCTTCTCCATTCCCTATACTACTCTTAACCTCCCCCTGTCTCTTTTGTGCCTACCATTTAAGCTTCTTATTCCGTGTACCTTTTCCCCCATTCTACTCCTCCTTCCCCCTGATAACCCTCCTCGTGATCTCCATTTCTGTGATTCTGTTCCTGTTCTACTTGTTTGCTCAATTTGGTTTTGTTTTTGGGTTTTTTTTTAGGTTGAGTTGTTGATAGTTGTGAGTTTGTTGTCATTTTACTGTTCATAGTTTTGATCTTTTCCTTAGATAAGTCCCTTTAACATTTCATATAATAAGGGTTTGGTGATGATGAACTCCTTTAACTTGACCTTATCCGGGAAACACTTTATCTGCCTTTTGATTATAAATGATAGCTTTGTTGAATAGAGTAAACTTGGATGTAGATTCCTGCCTTTCATGATTTTGAATATGTTTTTATAATTCTTATTTTAACCTTCATTTTAATTATAAAAAAGAAAGACAATTCTTTTTTGTTGCATTTTAATTGCTATGACTATTTATTAGAAAGTTAAGGATGAATGGAGAAATAGAAAGTGTGCATAGAAAGATAAATTATCTTTATTTTCAAAGTCTGTATTGTATAAAACTTGGAAACCTAAGTCATGTTTTTCCTTATTTATAGGCTGTTGGTATAACTTACGGGAACCTGCAGAAACTTTCTGATAAATCTGCCATGGTTACAAAGTCCTTAGAATACCTTGGTGAAATATTAAAATATATAAAACCTTATTTGGGAAAAAATGTTTCCAGTGCAGGGCTGCAACTGACATATAGGATGATGGGTATGTATTTCTGACATTATTAAAACTTTGTGAGGTTGAGTCTACAGTAAGTATCATGATGGATAGGAATATACTAATATACTAGCTAAAGCACTATTCTCCATACAGTCATAAGAATAATCTGAAAGACAGTGATTTAGCTTAAAAATAATTCATGTTGGCTTTCAAGTGCATCTCTGCCTTGCCCCACCTCCCTTCAGAACTTTCCTTGTTATGCTTGTGTTAATAGTAAAATTAATTATAATTAATACAGAAGATATGCCAACATCAATTTGCTATCAGTAGTCTGTTGTGAATCACTCACATTGTAAATACCCGGATAATTAAAGTGGGCATTCCTTTTAATGCTTATTTATGCTTTGTTAGAATATGAAATATCAGAAAACCATCATAGTTTGCTCACATGAAGGAGGTCAGGAAAGAATTTATTACAGCACTAGAAATATTTATGCCTCAAATCTCGTTTCTCACAACACTCTGTTTTCTCTTTTCAAAAAGAAATCTTTTTCTGTGCCTATTCTGTAACAGTAGAGTTCATCTTTAGGAAGTCACTAATTTGAATATCTTTGTTCACTAAAATGATGTTGCTAACCAAAAATGGGAACTGGGTAAAAGGAAATGAGAAGGATTTCCTTAGAAGTTTTGATATAGAATTTAAGTTTTCTTAAAAATTTCTCTGTGGCCAAAATCTTATATCTGTTCCCTTTGATCTTATAAACATGTGAATAAACCTGACTTGGGCTGTCTGAAACCTTTTATCTTTGTTGTAAAAGATAAAGGAGAATTTGAAAATGTGTAAATATGGATGATTTAGAATGTAGTGAAAGCTATAGTAGCAATTCAGTCTTCTTAATTTCAGAAAAAAATATAAGTGAAAATTTATCATAAATTTAACACAGAAAAATGTAGATAAGTATATCAGTATTTAGGCTTAAAATTTATAAGTCTGCCAAGCTCAGTGTATGATTTCAAGGGTATATCTTTATTTTGCCGAATATATGATAGTCTTATCAGGAACTACAAAGTCATTTTTGGATTGGCGATAGATATGTAGGCCCAGGGCGAAAGTCTTCTTGTGAAGAACTGAGGGCCGTGTTTCTTTTGTTACATGGTTGTTTTTATTTATTGGCTAGTCGATCTGTATCCTTTCCTTTTGTCTAGATCTCAGTGACTAGGAATAGAGTATACTGCTACAGTGTCTCCCATTTAATTTATTAGACATTAGGAACAAATAACTTATTGTCTTCTACACATAAAGTGTTTAGAACAAAATGGAGAAAGAGCAAGTAGAAACTTGAGAGTTCAAACCTGTTTTAAGCGTGCAGGGTTGGGATATCATATGCACATGAAAGAAAGAAAGTTTCTAATGGGGAATCCACTGCTGTTTACGTGTCAGATGCAAACTTTTGATGGAATTGCACTTCAGATTAAGGCATTTGAGAAGGCAGGATTGATCCATCAGTGATTTCTTCCACTTTCCTCCTCTATATCTTTTGTTTTGTTTTGTTTTTCTCATTCTTTATATTTTTTTACTTATCTGTTTCCATGCCTTTCTTTTTGATCATCCTTCTCTAGCTGCAGTTATTCTTCCCCTTTTGTCTTTGTAACCGAAATTCTGCCCATGTCCCTTCAGTGCCCTGTCCAGGGTCCCACTTTGCCAGCACTCCCAGGTGGACTTGATCTCCCTGCTTGTGTTTCATCTGCCCTTCTCTTACAACATTTTTCATAGCTTGCCATTTGTTATAAGTATTTGTGTACATAGCATATGCCCCTACTAAATTTGAAACTCACTCTGGTGTTAGCCATTTTCTTTGAACTTTGTATTCCCATCATCATGTTGTATTTTGAACACATAAGAACATTCTCCCCACCCCCCACCCCCCTCATGTGTGTGAGTGTGTATGTATCAGTATGTATGAGGCACTGGATTGGGAACTGGGGATGCATCCATTAAACACCTTCTCCCATGAAGGAGATGGCATATTTCTGGTATTCAATAATTTTACGAACCTAGGTAAGAGTATGTAATGTATTTTTTAATGTTCCTAAATGAGCAAAGTTATTTTCTAACTATAAATACACTTTAAAAATATATATTATAATGATCCCATTTCACCTTTTTTAAGGCATAATACATGCATACAATAGAAAATAAGGAAATACATACGGACTCTTATAGTGCAGCTCTCTTTCAATTATGGGAGCATGTTCTCCAAAACTTTTCTGTATTTTTAGCTTCATCAGTAAATAAGTAGTATTTTTAAAGCCACGAAAATGACTTGTTCTTTTTTACAAAGCTATGCTATATATTTATACTTCCCTCAAGTTTTTTTACTGCAGAAATATTTTTCTTTGTATTTTTAGTACCCCACACACTGAAATGCACTTTGCTGAAACTTAGAAAAGGTAGGAGTCTGTTATAGCAGTAAAACAAATATACCACCTGTGTCTTCAATGAACTCATAAAGCTTAAGGTCTTAAGCAGAGCATTTTAACCGTGGCAGAAGATGAAATACAAGGGTCGGTGATGCATTTTTGGTTGGAAGGTCCTCGCTCTGTATAAGTTAATACCTGGGTGACACCTTAGAGTGATATGAATCGTTCGAAATGTCAGTGATGATGGCAGTTCCTCTTACGGGTATATTAATGTTCGTTAGAATGTGAGTTCTTCTTACATTGCTGTCACTCTCAAGTTTTCCACCTACTGGAAAAATGAGGAGCAAGCCAGCATTATTTAAAATATTGCTAAGTGAGCATTGTGTTTCTTTATGATTGATTATTGTATTTCCTTTTACAACAGAAGATTAATGTTGCTGTTTGTTGTTCTTAGAAGTGATTATTGGTTGGGTTTTTTTAACGTCATTATACTCTACTATAAGCATATTTTTGTGTTCCTTCAGAACTTGAATTTTAAACTTTTTGTTTTATGAAAATGACTTTGAATTTTATCACCTCTTTTGCTTTCTAAGATAAAATATACAAGTTTATTCAGTACATTTACCACTCTGCCATTTGGACAAGCACTTAATGATCTTCTTTTAAATTCTTTTTTTTTTTCCAGTAAAGGGGACCTCAAAGCAGTAATACACTCTAATAGACTTTATAAATCTGTTTTTAATTACTTTATTAAACAAAGGGTACTCATTTGTTAAACTTTACTATCTTCAAATGTAGCAACTGACATACTCCCATCATTAAGGAACCCATAATATATTTCATGTAGTAAAGAAGCCTGTTTCTTTCCTTTCAGAATTAAAATTTAAACTCACTATTTGTGTATATTAAACAATTGAAAGTTATAAAAACTGAAGTTCAAGGAGGTTAAAATGGTTGCTTCAAGGTGTTACAGTGAATCCCTTTTTCCTGTTTTAACAATTTAATTTAGTTAGATCTCCTCTTGTTGCAGACTGGGTTGAGACAGCATATAAAGTTGTATATAAGATAAAAATAAAAAGAAATAAGGGTATCAAAGAAATGTGGAGTAGCATGATGACTCCCAGGGAAAAGCACACATACATATAAAGCATAGTATATGGTCTCACAGTGTTCTTAAAGTTGGATTATATTTGCCTCTGAGTTTCCTAGAAGTCAAAGCAAAGAGAGATCTTATTAATCGCAACACTCAGTTTATGTATGCAAATAATATATAACCAAATCGCATTGTATGTGGGGTGTGTGTATGTTTTATGTATCAGTAGCTCAGGAAATGTATGTTTTTCTTGGCTCAGAACTCTGGGAGAAATTTGTCTTTTTAGTGAAATACATCACTTAACAAGGTTTTTTGATTCATAATAAATACTCCTTCTGAGTGCCTACTTTAACTTGCTCCTGTGTGCTTTAATTATACATTTTTTAGTGGAATGACAAAATTTTCTACTTAGAAGATAACCATAACTACTGTTATTGCTCTTCTCTGTTAGGAATTCTTGTTAAGTCATGGGCACAGATCTTTGCCACCTCGAAAGCCCAAAAGCTGCTGTTCCGGATCATAGATTGTTTACTGCTTCCGCATGCAGTGTTACAGCAGGAGACAGAGCTGCCTGCGCCTAGGTTGACTGCAATTCAGAAGAGCCTTCCTTTGTATCTCCAGGTATAGTAAATGTGGCTACTTAAAAGTTTTAAAAAAAGATTTTTTTGAAACTTTTCCTTAAAACAGCTCACCAACTACAGATTTAAAAACCATGCATTGTAATCTCTGTGTATGTGTGTGCATGTGGCACTTCCATTCAGCGTGTTTTTAAGTCCTTTTGTGTTTGGCTCTGAAAACAAAGTCAGAAAAGACAAAATATATACCCTCAAGAAGCGTAAAGTTGATAGAGGAGGCCAACTAGCATGGACACTTAGAGCAGTGGGCTCAGTATTTTTCTTAGAGGCCTCATCTACCTGTCACCCAGACTGGGGTGAGATATGAGAGAGGACGCTATATAGGGTACTATTTGGCAAAGGGCAGAGTGCCTAGGAGTTGAAGTTCTATACCTGGCAGAGGGGACAGCATATGAAGGGCATGATTTTTGTAAGAAATATGACACATTGTGGGGGGAAAAGCAATTCGATTGTAGCTGGAGATTCATATAGGGGGAGCCACACACGCTGGAGGGCTTTACACGCCATGCTGAGAGGTTCGGACTTGTTCTTCTGCACGGGGACTGCTGATGGATTTTGAGTGGAGAAGTGGAAGTGACCTATATTTACATTTTAGAACGGTGATTCTGGTGACAGTACCCAACACAGTTGGTGTGGAGCTTAGATTAGAGACTTGGAAGGCAGTAACTAGTTCGTTATCTGAAGGTTTTGAAAGAAGGCAGTGGGAGTAGAGCACACAGTAAATTTCAGAAACATTTAGCTGCTCCTGTCAGAAAGACTTGCTGAACGTTGTGGAGCAAGAGGAAAAATAGAATCCTTTTTAGATTCCAGGGTGGCTGCTTATGTAGGTAGTAGTGCTACTAACTGAAATGGGATATTCTGGAGATAAGGGGAGGAAGGTAAGAATTTCTAAACAGCTTTAGTTTGAGGTGCTGGAGAATATCTAGCTAACGATATTCATTAGGCACTTGGAAATACTGATCATTTAGGAGAAAGGAGGTGCACTTTTTTATTCATTAGTGTTTGATAATAAAAGTAAGTGCTCCTTATTTGGGCTCCAGCAAGGAAAGCCGAGGAGGAAGGGGAGAATGGATTTTGATTAGGTAATAAGCAGCCTCTTCCACAGATGGATTCTTTTTTTAAACAGATTTTTACAATTTCTAATTCATTTTAAGTTAGCTCTTTAATTTTGTATTCATAGTAGCATTTAAAGCAAAGCTGAGTGTGTCCGCCAGCAAGGTGAAAAAGCACTGCCAACCCGGGGGGGCGGGTGCAGGCGAGTCGCAGGCAGCAGGGGAGTCGCGGTGCTTTTCTGGGGGGCCCTCCTAAACCACGTTTGTACGTTTAAGAAGAAGCTTTATACACTTCCAGAGCTGTAAATTGAAAAATTTGGTGAATTATCCATTTGGCAGAATTGACTTGGAGCTATATCCTTAATTTCTTAAAGGTACTCAGCTCTCCTTCTTAGACTTTTCAAAATGTATATCCATTATGACTTCTTCTGATTTAATATGCTTTTCCTTAAACAAAGCACTGAAGAAAAGCGGTAGTGGGGTGTCCATTTTTTTAAAATTGTTTGTTTAATTGCTAGTGTTTTAACAGCTCTGTGCTAATTTTTATTACAAATAGCCTTTCAAAATTTCTTATTGGGTAAATATAGCTAAAATGTAGACATAAACATTTCTAGGGCGAGGTGGGAGCATAGGTGAAAAGGTACAGGGAATAAGAAGCATAAATGGTAGGTACAAAATAGACAGGGGGAGGTTAAGAATAGTATAGAAAATGGAGAAGCCAAGGAACTTACATGTATGAATGAACCATGGACAAGAACTAAGGGCAGAAAGGGTGCAGGGTGGAGGGGGATAAAGAGGAGGAAAAACATGGAACATCTGTAATAGCATAATCAATAAAATATACAAAAAAAGGAAATAATTGAATGTATATATTTCCCATTCAAATCAATACACAAATTTAAAATAAAAAAATAAAATGTAGACATAAACATTTCTTATTCTTTCTCTGTGAAAAGACATTGTGAATCCCAAAGTACCAAATTATAAATGAACTTTTAGATCATAATTTGTCGTAGGGTTGGTGATTATATTTAGTAATAGGTAATATTGGCAGAAAAAAATTTCTGTTTCTTAGGGTTTTGGTTTATTTGTTTGTATCAAATACTGAGTTCCATATAAAAATATTTTGTTAATTTCTATACAAAGAGAAGGGATTAAATAAACTGACATGCAATATGACATTGTGTGTTCATTATGAACTTGATCAAGCCCCTAACTCCTCTAAACCTCAGTTTCCTCAGCTATAAAATTGGAGCTACGGTAACACTAACTGAATGGGTTTTTTTTATTAATTTAAGTGAAATAATGTATATAAACCACATGGCACAGTGCCTGACAAATGAAAACCTTAAAATAAATTGTCATTATTCTGAGTCATAATTTCCTGCATTTCCCCCCTTTGTTAATTAAAAAAAAAAATTATCACCTTTCTTAATGTGGAATATTTTTAGCGTAAGTTTTGTCTTAATCAGATAAAGGATCAGTGCCTTACATTTAAAAAACTGACCTAAAATATATTTTATACTTTGTAATTACATATATATGCAGTTGAGGAGCGTGGTGGTCAAGTTTTCTGAGGAGGAGAGAAGAAAGAAGCTTCCTTTGTCTTCTTACACATTCCCCCTGTTTCCTGTGGGTGTGCCCCAAAGACAAGCGTGTTTGGTTAGATACCACAGCATAGGTGTTACCAAGCTCAGCAACTCCCTGAACTTCATATAAACATTATTTATTGATAGCAGGTGGTGTCCTTGTTGATGTGATGTTACAAATTCTGACATGAATATAAATGCAGAGAACTAAATAAGTTACTAAATATTTTTTTTTTTAATTTTACCTTTGAATATTTTCTTTCCTCCTGTAGGGCATGTGTATCGTGTGTTGTCAGTCTCAAAATGCAAATGCCTATTTGAATCAATTGCTGGGGAGTGTTATTGAGCAGTATATCGGGCGGTTTCTTCCAGCTTCGCCACATGTTATAGATCTCGGACAGCATCCAGTTTTGTTGGCATTGAGGAACTCAGGCGATGTTGCACCGATGTCGTCTCTAAAGAAATGCATTATAAAAGTTATAAGGTACTTCTAAATATTAAAAATAAGTGGTATTTACAATTTATTAATCTATTAAAAAGTAACAAAGCGTTTCAAAAGTATTGGCCTCCCTTAGAATACCAGTAGTTTAGAAAACATTTTCTTTTTTCTGAAAAGCATTCTCTGAGACGTTGCCAAAATGATTTTTGCTCAAGGCAGCCCTAGACAATGCTTTTTTAAGTTGCTTGTTTTCTCTACACAGCAACTATTTTTCTTATGTATGTCTTTTTAAATATTTCTTTTTAGAGATTTTATTTATTTATTTTTAGACAGAGGGGAAGGGAGGGAGAAAGAGTGGGAGAGAAGCATCAATGTGTGGTTGCCTCTTTCATACCTCCCACTGGGGACCCGGCCCACCACCCAGGCATGTGCCCTGACCAGGAACCGAACCAGCCACCCTTTGGTTCACAGGCCAGCACTCAGTCCACTGAGCCACACCAGCCAGGGCCTTCCTTATACATGTCTTAAAGATGTGTGTGTATATATATATTTTATTTTTTACCAGATAAACAGTAACTTTTATACTGTACATGATGCAGTAATTATATTTTACTAAAGATAATAAGTGAAAATATTATTGGTAATATGAAAAAGGAAGTGATATGAAGTACTATTTTGTTAGTCTGTTCTCTGTCTTAATAAATCAGCTTTATTATTAGGTCGACAAATGAAAATTTTCAAGTTTTCTATTAAACCCAATACCTTTTAGCTGCAAAATTAGAATATTCAATAATAGAAATTATCTTTTCTTGGCCTTCATAGAGTATTTACCTTCATGTGAAATCAAATTTTAAACTTTAAGATGCTATGCTACTATATATTCTTACCTAGTATTTTTTTTTCCTGTTTTTAATGACTTGATATTATCCATCAGCTCTTTACAGAATTAAATGTCTAAAATCTGTTCCTCCTTCAGCCATTTTCCTGTGTTCTTAGTGTTCCGTTGCTCAGGTTTGGAAGCTTAAGAGCTTTGTTCCCTCCCCTTTGCCATCCTCTGGCAAATGATTGTTTCCTTCCATTCTTTTCACATCTCTCTTTCCTTATTACATTGTACCTGGGCTGTTGCCAGAGTTTCCTAACTACTTTCACTGTCTTGTCTTTTCTCCCAGTCCAGCCTAAGTAAGTCCCCCAGATTACTTTTCCTGAAATACTGTTCCATTATGATACTCTCCTGCCCCTGGACCTTTTTATTTTTTCCTATGCAATTAACTCTGCACATGGTCTGTCACTTCTATGGCCTCAAATATAAACCTGATGAGACTGGTTTAGTTCTTGCCCCTCCAAAATGCTTTATAGTTCCTTCCATTAAAAGGCCACCCATCTGGACAAAATTCCACCTAGACTTTCTAAGATCGACTCTTAATATTTCAGTGTACCATGATGCTTCTTTCCTTCTTACGTCATGTGCTCTGTATGATTCAGTTCACAGAACTGTAATATTTTTACCTTACTTGTATCTGAAGTCCCACCAAGAAGGTAGTATTCTACCACTGTGTTTGAGACATTGTATAAGTAATTTTAGTACAAACCAAATGACAAGTGCTGAAGTAAAGTTAAATCCTTAAGGTTATAAAACTGTTTCAAAGCCCAGCATTGAAAATCCTGGCAGCTTTAACCTGACTTTCCTATTTGCCATTGAAAACATTTCTTCTCATGATTTCTAGTCGAAGGCTGCAAAGTGTAACAATTTCTTTGTCTCTTAAATACTCAGGAAAGAAATAGAGATTGCCTCCTATGCCTTCCTCCATTACATGCTTCTCTCCTCCTGCAGTTAACAAGTCTCAGTTAGGGCTCCTTCCTCTGAATTTCTGAGAACCTGGGCTTATTATTCAGAGCGCCTGTCACACTCTATCATGATAGTCTTTTTTTTTTCCTTGTCTGACTTTTTTATGGAACACTGAGCCCCATGCTTTCAGAGACTGTATTTTACTTAACTTTACATTCTTGTTCTTAGGCTTGTACCTGGTACACTGTAGGTACCCAGTGAACATTTGTTCTAGGTAACTAGGAATTCAGCAGTGAACAAAAAAGACAAAACCCTTATCCTCAAAGAATGAATGAATCTTCTACTATATAATATTTGTTGGAAGTCACTGTATAGAGTAGAGATGATAATGAAGACATAGTTCCTGCCCTTATGGAGTTTATAATTCTTAGTGATTTCTATGCCTCATTTTTGCAAATTATTATTGCTTTGCAAGTATATATGGATGCCTAGCTTAGAGTGAGCTGCATTTGACAATTCTTCATATTGTCTAGACTTTTTAGAAATCGAGCAATCACACCTTGCAGGGTCAGACCTGGATAGTACTTGGATGGGAGACCGCGTGGGGATACGGGTGCTGTAGGCTTCTCCCTTCCTCTCCTTTTGCCGCTGACCCGGCCAGGCCCTCAGGGACTACAAAACAGATGTACACTGAACATCTCTTATGAGCCAAGAACTATTCTAAAAGGTAGAGGTACAAAAATGAGTCAGAATTATCTTTATGATCTCGGTTAAGTTCTAATGCTAAAATTTGTCCTGCTTTGAGAGAAGGTATTAAATCCTAAATTACCTCTCTGATTCTTTTACTTCCAAAGGGGAGGAAAGTGGTAAAGCTAGAGTGGGAAGCTAATTCCTAGGATAGTTTTCTTACTGAATTGGGGATAAAAACAGACCCCTCCGAAATCCCTACAAATAAATAAATGTGAGGACAGACTGCTTCACACAAATTTGACATTAGACAAAATGTTGCATCATTGAGGAGCTGATAGAGAGAGGAGCATGGGCTTATATTAGGGAAAAAAAACATTAACAATTACATTTTTATTTGGATTTTGATAAAGTTCATTTTAAGACCAGGTTGCTTTAAATTTAGTTTATATCTACTTTGGCCCTTATAGCACAACAAAAGAATGTGTAGTCATTGCTTCTAAAATTCTGTGTTTGAAAATAGAATGGTAAAATATACACACTTTATAGAAATTACACTTTATTAATTTGTGGGAAGTAAAATGTGCCAATATCTGTACGTGTATGTCATTTGCTTTTCTATTGAAACTTTGAACAGAAGAAAAAACAAAATTGTGCTTCTTTTCAGGAAATCCTACTTTGAGTGTAAACGGTTCTTGCACCCTCCACGATTAGCATCCATTCTGGCCTTCATCCTACAACTCTTCAAAGAAACTAACATCGACATTTCTGAAGTTGAACTTCTGCTCCCTGGTATCTTAAAGTGCTTGGTGTTGGTCAGTGAACCACAAGGTGAGTTTGAGTTTGTGTTTGTTTGTTAGACATTTCTGTTCACAAATTAAAAAGTACCCTTTCCTATCAGTTAAACTGATAGGTACAAAATTATTTATTTTTTATCAGTTTGTATATATCATGGCTAAAGAACAAACTCCAAACTCTAGCCCATAACTGAGGTTGAGCGTGATAAAATGGTTAAAAGACATTTCAGCCCAGTGCAGGGGGTTTTTTTGTTTGTTTGTTTTTGTTTTTTAAGGTTTTATTTATTTATTTTCAGAGAGAGGGGAAGGGAGGGAGAAAGGGAGGGAGAGAAAGGTCAGACCAGTGCTCAACCCATTGAGCCACACCAGCCAGTGCTAGTTTCGTTTTTTCCCAAGACAAATAATTTACTTAAGGGCTACTTCCTCTGATTAGACTTGTTAACCTCCTAAAGAATATTTGTTTAACCTGATTCCAGTATAAAATGCATCTTGTTCAATATTAAGTTGTGAGAATTTCAGCATAATTTCTATTCAGGTGTCTGCTAGAATATCTAAGTTGATTTCTTGGGTAAGCCTGTAAGGATCCTTTGATCCTGTACCTTTTGTTTTCAGTCTCCTCAGCCTTACAGCCAGTGATCTCTTTAAAACATCATTTATTTAATCCCCACTGTGAGTACTCTGCTTTAATAAGCTTATTGGGAATATGCAGAGTAGTAGCCACAGTTCTATCCTGGAGGAATTTTTTAAATGTAAATAGAATGCTCTTTGTGTGTGTGTGTGTGTGTGTGTGTGTGTGTTTATCATTATAATGTGATTGTTCAGGGCAGGGCTTCTCAAATGTTTCTACCTCAGTACTTAAACTGCTGTGATAAGTGAATGTAGGATATATCCTGAAGAATCTGAGGGCAGTGCCCAAAGTGGTAGCTAAAAGCTCAAATACCTCTTTGAAATGTTCCATTTTATCTCAAAAATTTTATGCATATTTTGTTTTAATCCTTACTTTAATAATTTAAAATGTTCTTTCTACTCTCAAGCTTGGTTTTGTGAAAAGTGTTATGTTAATTTAAAATACCCTTACTTCATAATAATATCCCTTCACTGAAGAGTATCCAGATGGAGCCCAGACTTTTCTTTAGAAATTTTGCCCTCATTGAAAACTTATGCATACTTTTTTTTTAATTCTCACCCAAGGATATGTTTATTGATTTGAGAGAGACAGACAGACAGACAGACAGACATCTATGTGAGAGAAACATCGATTGGTTGCCTATCATATGAGCCCTGAGTAGGACTCAAACCCACAACCTAGGTATGTGCTCTGTCCAGGAATCGAACCTGCAACCTTTTGGTGTACGGGACAACACTCCAACTGAGCCACCCAGCCAGGGCTGCACAGTTTTAATGTCAGTGAAAGCTTGTTGTATTATATAACACAAAATTTCTTGAGACAGAACAGACAGCATAAAATTTTAGTTAGCCTCATAATTTCAATGATAATAATATTTATTATGAAGAAAACCAGGGTTTGAAAGGTGAGTTTTTCTTCTTATATTTAGAGTAAACCAAAATTAATTTGAGGCTTGTAATAAAGGGAAAAAGGCATTTATTTGAGTTAAAGGAGCTGTTAGTCTGGGAGACACAGATTCAGGTAGCAACCTAAATTGTGCTCCACCAAGACAAAGAGGAGGCCATCTTTTATAAAGTTCCCACCCAAGATCCCAATTTTATGCAAATGAAGTTTCCAAATTGTGCAGTTCTGGTTGGACAGGATAGGGCTGTCTTTGTTGGTAGAAAGATGAAACGGGGCGTTCCTGAGCTGGTTGACTCAGACCGCACAGTGCGAGAAGCTGAGATTTCAGTCTGAGGCTCTTCCTGGTATACAGCGGATGTGAGGAGCCCTTGTCAACAGACTGTTACTACTTGTAAAATTTGGGCCCTCGCTTGACCCTGGGGAGCAGATAAATTCCTTCTTGAGGTTCACATCAAAACTCTTTCTTCCTGGGTCCACACTAGCTAGTGAGTGCTTCACATGTTCAACATAGATGGAACACAGAATTCTCCATCTCCACAGTACTGTCTTTGTAACCGTGAAGGAACAATATTAAACGTTGATTTGTGTGCTTGGCTCGGAGAAAATTCTGACCCTCCTTGTTGTCTCAGTGTTTAAAAGGACAATTTGTACAATCATAAGAAGTGTTACTAAATGACTCAGCAAGCACACTTCTGGTTATGTGCCCTACAGTATTTTAACCACATGTTCACTCCGAAACCTGTACATAGAGCTTGATGAGTTCCAGTTCTTACATGACAGCATAAGGAGCTCTGCCAACCCGTTCCCCAGCAAAACTGGTGAAAAGTATTTAAAAGAAAGCATTTGAATTCTCTGGAAATAGTCCCAACAATATATAGCAAATGGAGAAACATTTATTTAAGAAAATCCACTAAAACTTGTTAAGAACAGCAGGAGTCTGTGATACTTGACCCAAGACCACTTCTTCTTTTCTCCCAGAGCAGAAAGTCTATTCCAGACTGGTAAATTCAAGAATATAGTGTTCTCTGTCTCCCCAGCTTCCAATAGGAGACCTATGATCCTGTGAGAGGCAGTATCCCAACATTTCTCATCATGCCTCCAAGCTACCTGATGCTAAAATTATGTTTCAGACAAATATGGCTAGGCAGGGGCTCCATTCTTCTGCTCAGCCCCCACTCATGGGATGGTGGCAGTATGTTGAGTGTGACACCACTGAGAATACAGGAGTGCCAATCACTCTCGCCACAGCTTATATGTGGGCATTCTGTGCCAAGAGAAGCAAGCTGAGAGGACCTGAGGCAGCTGCCCCTCTTTCCACAAGCATTCAACTCCCTAAAGTGGGTGTGTCACTCAGAATGTAGTAGGCACCATTGTCCCTTGGCCCCAGCACCAGGCCATGCCTCTGGGATTTCACCTGGAACTCTAAATCTCCCCGTGAAGAACTACTTCATTTGCAACACAGTGTGAAAGAGCTCAAGCCTGAGGGTACTGTCAAAAACAGTAGAGTTTGTGATAAAAGGCAGTAAGTAGGAGAATAATAGATTCATTGGAGCTATAACATAATCTGTAGGTCAGCTAGCTTGGTGAGAAAATTGGTGAAAGAGACAGCTGGTTAGAGCCCTTAGGTCAGAATAAGTCTCAAACACTAACCTCAGTGTTTTATCCTTTTAAAAAAGGCTGAACTTGATTAGACCAGTCTATAAAACAATTTATGCCCCAGGGCATTATCAAAAATAATAGCATAATCAGCCGGCAATTAGTGCGCTTAACAGCTGGTGTCAACATGGGAAGGGACAGTCAAAGAGAACACTGTCAAAGCCACTGTCTTCTGATGGAGACCGTGGGCCTACCTAAGGTTATATCAGCACCCGAGGAGCAATTTTAGAGGCTCCCACTGGGGAGCGGAGAGACGGAAGGGGAAGTGGACTTCACTAAATAATGTCCAGTTTTCAACGAAGAAAAAAATTAGAAGACATACAAAGAAACAAAAGTGTAATCCATACACTGTGGGGAAAAGCAGGCAACAGAAGCTGCCAGTGAGAGCAATCAAATACTGGATTTAATAGACGAAGACTTGAAAATGGAGCAAAAAACAGAAGACATTTAGAAAGCAGAATGTAAAATGTCTGATGTAAATCCAACTATATCAATAGTAACAAAAATCATGAAAGGACTGAACAACCAAAAGACAGAGATTGTCAGAATGGACTTTATTTTTAAAGATCTAACTATATATCTGTCCTTTAGGTTCAAATATTGAAGGTAAAAGGTGGAAGAGGATATATTGTGCAAACTAACCACAGAAAGTAGGCATGGCTATACTAATATCAGACAAAATAAACATTAGGCCAAACAGTTTTACGAGAAATAAATAAAGACACTTCATAATGATAAAAGGGTTAATTCATCAGGAAAATTTAATAAAATGTATGTGCCACCAACAACAGAGCACCACTTACAGGAAGCAAGAACTGAGAGACGTGAGGGAGAGAGAGTTCGACAGTAATAGCTGCAGGATATTGTTTTGGTTTTCACTTCAACATGTAAAGAGCTAGGAAGTCACCATTCTCACCTTATTGAATCAGCCACCTTTGTCAAAAACAAATACAAAAAGCCCTCAAAACCCATGGACCCATAGGTTTATTTCTGGACTCTCAGTTCTATTCCGTTTACCTGTCTTTATGCCAGTGCCACACTGTCATGAGTACTGTTGATTTGTACTAAGTTTTGAAATTTGAAAGTTTTGTCTTCCAACTTCCTTCTCTTTCAAGATTGTTTTGGCTATTCTGGGTCCTTTGCAAGTACATATGAATATTAGGATCAGCTTGTCCGTTTCTACAAAGAAGTCTGCTGGGGTTCTGGTGGGCGTTGCACTGAATTTGTAGATCAATTTAGGGAGAACCACTGCCTTAACAATATTAATATTACTTTTCTAATCCATGAAAATGGCAGCTTTTTCTTATTTAGTCACTAATTTCTTTCAACAATGTTTGGTTAGTTTTCAGATTATAAATTTGTATTTCCCTTTTCTTAAATTTATTTCCTGTTCTTTTTGAGGCTATTGTCATGTAATCATGTTCTTTATTTTTAGATTGTTCATTGCTAAAACCATAAAAAATAGATTTTGTATTTTGATTTTGTGTCCTGCAACTTTGCTGAACTAGTTTATTAATTCCAATAGGTTTTTAGTGGAGTCCTTAGGATTTTCTATATACAAATGATATCATCTGCAGATAGGGGCATTTTAACTTTTTTCTTTTTAACCTAGATGCCTTTTATTTCTTTTTCTTGTCCTGACCAGAAATTCTTCCACAGTGTTGATAGAAGTGGCAAGAGCAGACATCCTTGTCTTGTTCCTAATCTTAGTGGGAAAGCATCTCATCTTTCACCATTAAGCATGAGTTAGCTGTAGGGTTCTTATAGATGCCCTTCATCAGAGCGAAGCAGTTCTCTTCTGTTCCCAGTTTGTCATTATGTAACATACGTCTTTATCCCTGGTAGTTCTACTTGCTCGGAAGTCTGCTTTGTCTGAAGCTCATATATCTACTACAGTTCTGTTTTTAATTGTGTTAGCATTGTATATATTTCTCCTTCCCTTTAATCTATGTCTTTATATTTAAAGTAGCCACAGTTGCAGACAACATACTGTTGTGGCTTCCTTTTTTATCTGTTGTCAGTCTCTGTCGTTTAATTTAGACCATTCGCATTTAAAGGAATTATTGTTGTAGTTGGATTAATACCTACCATATATGTACTATTCATTGCTCTTACTCTTTTAAATATTCCACTCTTTTTCTACCTTCTCTGGTGTTTTTAATTGAGCACTTGAAATGATTGCATTTTCTCTTCTCTCTTAGCACATCAAATATACTCCTTTTAAAACGTTTATCTTTAATGGTTTCCCCAGAATTTGTATAGTTAAACTAATCCAAGTCCCCTTTCAAATGACACTGTATTCCTTCATGGTAGTGCAGGTACCCCATAACGTAGTATTCCCAGTCCCTTCTTCCTGTCCATTCTAACATTGCTGTCATTCATTTGACATATCTGTAAGGTATGATCACCAAATACTTGTTGTAATTATTATTTTGAACAAAAAGCTATTAGGTCAATGATAACTGAAGAGAGAGGTAAATAAAGAGAATCACAGCTTACCAGGGCCAGAAACCTGCTGCTGGAGCTCATTCTGGTAGAAATATTTAAACTGAATTTGACAAATCGTTCTATGATCAGTTTTGGGGGCATCAGTTTGTCCTATGACCTCATTTCTCTGATGCATCTAACAAGAGTTATTCTTCTGTTTGTTCAGATTATTCCCCCAAATTGATCTGCAAATTCAGTGCATCTCATACCAGAATCCCAGCAGACTTCTTTGTAGAAACCAGCAAACTGAGTCTATAACATACGTAATTGCAGAGGAACCGGAATAGCAAAAACAATTTCGAAAAAGAAGGAAGTTGGAAGACTCATGCTTTGCAATTTCAAAACTTAGTACAAATCAACAGTAATCATGACAGTGTTGTACTGGCATAAAGATAGACAGATCGATAGAGTAGAATTGAGAGTCCAGAAATAAACTCTTGTGTCTGGTTTTGGTTTTAGTTTAGTTTTGTTTTGGACAAAGGTGCCAGGATGATTTAATAAGGGGAAAATAGTCTTTTCAACAAATCATGCTAGGTCAGGTAGTTAGCCACAGGCAAAAGAACAAGCTTGGACCTTTACTTCATACCATATATGAAAATTAACTCAAAGTGGATCATAGACCTAAACGTCAGAGCTAAAACCATAAAACTCTTAGAGGAAAGGATTGGAGTAAGTCTCCATTATCTTGGATTTGGCAATGAATTTTCAGATGTTACACTAAGCATGAGCCACAAAAGAGGTAAATTGGACTTAATTAAAATGAAAAACTTTTGTGTTTCAAAGGACACTATCAAGAAAGTGAAAAGACAGCTGACAGAATGGGAGAAAATATTTGTAAATCACTTACATAAGGAACTTATTTTTATAATATGTAAAGAACTGGTATAACTCAATAATAAAAAGAGAAATAGTTAAAAACAGGCAAAGGATTTGAATAGACATTTCCCCAAAGAATATAAACAAATGGCTAATAAGCACCTGAAAAGGTACTCAACATCATTATTTATCAGGGAAATGCCAATCAAAAATACAGTGAGATACCATTTTATATTCACTAGGTTGAATATAATGAAAAAGTCAGATAAAAACAAGGTTTGAAAGTGGAGAAATTAGAACCTTTATTTACTTCTTTGGGGAATATAAAGTGGGGTAGCCACTTGGGAAAACAGTCTGGGAATTTATCAAATGATTAAACAGTTATCATGTGACCTAGTAATGCCACTTTTAGGTATACACCCAAAATTTATAAAAATATATGTCCACACAGAAATTTGTACATTAATGTCTAGAGCATTGTTGTTGTTCATAGCCTAAAGGTGGATTGCCTGTCCCCTGACAGATACATTTTAAAAATGTAATATACTCATACAACGGATTGATTATTTGACCGTAAAAGGAGTGAAGTACTGGTACATGCCACAACATGGATGAACCCTGAAAACATTATTCTAAGTGGAGGAAGCCAGTTAAAAAAGAGCACATACAGGACTTCGTTTATGTGAAATGGCCAGAACAGTTAAGTCTATAGCGACAGTGGATTACTGGTTGCTTAGAGGGTGTCAGAGGATAGGGACTGACAGCCAAAGAGCTCGGGGTTTCTTTCAAAGGGAAAGAAAATATGCTAAAATTGACTGTGGCAGTGGTTGCATTACTTTGCGAATATGCCAAAAACCATTGGGTTATACATGTTAAATGGGTGAATTGTATAGTATGAGAAATATATGGTAATGAAGCTCTTGTAAAAAAATCTAAAAAAAAAGATTGCCTGGTGTTTTTAAAAAAGCTCAATTCAATTAAGAAATAAACGAAGATGGCAAAAATTTTAAATAAAACCTTATGCATTAATATTCATAGCAGGATTATTCATAATAGCTAAAATAGATACAACCCAAATGTCTGTTGGCTAACGAATGGATAAACAATATGGGGTATATCCGTACTATGGAATATTATTTGGCTGTCAAAAGAAAGGGAATGTGTACTGATACATTTTACAATGTCAGTGAGCCTTAAAGAGTATGCTAAGTAAAAAAGGGGAGTCACGGAAGACCACATGCTGTATGATTCTATTTATATAAAATTTCCAAGAGAGTCAAATCCATAGGGCTAGAAAGTAGATTAGTAATTGCCCTGGACTTGTGGAGAAAGAGAAGGGAATGGCTGCTTGGTGCGAGTAAGGTTTTGGGGGAGGTGATGGAATTGTTATGAATTAAATAGTGGTGATGGTTTCATAACTCTGTGAATATACTAAAAACCAATTAATTGTCCTAACCGGGTAGCTCAGTTGGTTAGAGTATCATCCTGATGTGCTGAGGTTGCGGGTTCGATACGGTGAGGGCACATGCGAGAATCTGCCAGTGAATGCATAAATAAGTGGAACACAGATCCACATTTTGCTTTCTCTCTCCCTTCCTCTCTCTAGAATCAATAAATAAACTAAATAAAAAAAACAATTGTTTACTTTTAAAAGGTTGGTTTTATGACATATGAATTATACCTAAGTAAAGCAGTTATTTAGAAAACAAAGCTTATTATTAATGTGCTACGAAAACTATTTCTTCACCTTCTGGTACTTTTTCCACAGAAGACCTTTTGGTCTTCTGTGTTTGAAGAAACTCAGATGTTTGAAGAAAATGTTTGAGTTCAAATGTTTGAAGAAAATATTTTTTAAAAAGAGCCAGTGAGCCCTGACCATTGTGGTTTAGTGGGCTGGGCATCATCCCACAAAGCAAAGGTGAGGGCACATGCCTGGGTTGCAGGCCAGGTCCCCATTGGGGGCATGCAAGAGGCAACTCATCAGTGTCTCCCTCGCACATTGATGTTTCTTTCCCTCTCATCCTTCTTCCCCTTCCCTCTCTATAAAAATGAAATCTTTTTTAAAAAGCCAGTGATATTGGTTCCAGAATTATATCTAATACAGGAAGTTATTTTCTCAATAAAGACAAGTATGCTGTATCCTCTTTATTCACTGGCTCTTGCCATGAAAAACATTGTTACTAAATATTTAAGTTTGTGTGCATCATGTTTTCTGCTCCCTCTGTAATGGATTGCACTTTCTGAAATTTTTTTATTAAAAAAAAAGCATTTGTTCCCTCCAGCTACTTAAATTTAATGGGCCTAAAACAACATAAAAATTTAGTAGCATTTGGAATATGTGGACTTTTCTACATTGGCTTTTGATTTTTTTTTTAATTATGTAGAAGTGCACAGATTGAAAGGATTTGGCTAAATATTTAAAGAATACAAATGTTCTTTTTGTTACTTTGCTGTTGTTTGTAGGGAAGATAGCATCAAAAATGGTTGATTTTATATATATGTACCTTTGACTAATTTTAAGGAAAGTAAATTGTTGGATTCTGTATGTATATATTAGTGAGTGGGACAAAAATGCTTACAAATTTTAAAACATGAATCCGCTTGTCTATAAATCAGCTGAATTACTAAAGGCGGTCTTTTGTGAGTATGTGGCAGTGCTTGCAGCATTAGGATGGTATAGCGAGTTTTCGAATATGGGCCCTTTTCTAAGGGAAAGAAATATCTTCACATGTATTTTTTCAGGTATAAGGTCATAAAAAGTAGACTCTTCAGCTTTTTTTATTCTAAAATGAGAGGGAGATAGATTGGGAGATGTACATTGGAAGAAAACAACTTATAACTATTTCATTTTGAGAACTATCAGGAAAGCATGTACATACTTTAAGAAAACAACATATTTTTCTCAGTCAAGAGTGTTTATAAAAATGAGGATCCAGATGGTCAATTCAGACACAGTGTATAATGCTGTAATTTTTCCTCCTAGTTAAAAGGCTAGCCACAGAGAACTTGCAGTACATGGTAGAAGCCTGCCAAGTGGGGTCAGGAGGAGAGCCTGCTGCCCAGCTGACTTCAGTGTTTAGGTAACATAACTGGAAAATATGCCAGCTGGCAAGGAGACTATTGCCAGCCCTTTGACAGCCAACATGTTTTTAAAATAACTAATTAACCAAAACATAATGTGTTACTACTTGTTTATAGTATTTCAATTATTGTATTTTTGGCAATAGTTTTGTTACATTGTGTTGTTACATTAAAAAAAAATTAACGTGCCAGGGAAAAAGGTAAGTGAGCCGACTTAAAATTACCTGTGTATTTAGTAAGGAAGATTCTCGCGCGTGTTTACGAGGCGGGAAACGTGGGTCTTGCTGACAGCTGCACAGGCCTTCTGAGCTGCTGGACGTTTGCTCGGGGTGCCGCGTGGAAGTGCACGTCACGGGTTCGGTACTTGCTTCAGATACTGTTGCCCCAGAAAGCTCCACTGTATTTCATTTGTGGAGCGTAGACTGTGAAGGAGTAGGTCTGTTGTTTGTTCTCAAGAACAACAGTGCAGTTTAAGGAACTTTTTTTTTCCTGCCTTGCTTCCTTTGTGCTTTCTGTCAGGGCAGTATTTTCTGTTAGGGCAGTATTTTAAAGTATTTCTTTCTCATCATTTCTACCAGTTTACGTTTATTGTATATATCTCTCTACTAGCACTACCATAATAAGTAATTTGGGGTCATTTTCTTCTTCTGTGCTGGATATTTGATTCCTCAGTTTTTGTTCTCGTCACGTAATTGCCACTTGTCAGGTGTTTACAGTTTGTTTAAATTGTGAGCACTTAAAATAAATGGCTTTGTGAAAACTGTAAAACCTCAAGAGGAGAGAAAGGATTTTATATGAATAAATGATGCATGGTTGTTATGTACAAGTTATTAAGGTGGCTTTTATTTTGTTGGGTGAGAGGGGAAATTTTAGGGTTAAAATATATAGTGTTTATTTATAAAGTCCTCCTATGGGTCTAAAGCCTCTTGTTCAGTTCCAAATATAAAAATATATTATTAATAACTTGCTTTTCTCATAAAAATATTGTTTTATTTATCTAGAGATATGAAGTACTAAAAAAAAAAA